>SNQJ01S0030542.1:31998-72487 GCA_010110895.2 Picea sitchensis | reverse complement strand
AAGGCTCTGAGTCAGATGAATATGTAAATGTTGGCATGTTTTACAGGCAAAATATGCTTGTCATTGATGGAAAGTACAACAACGATGATGGCTTGATTACAACAACCATGATCAACAGTGCAGTGATAATCGGGGAAGAGCAGCAACCGTGATCGTTGGATCAACAATTCAGAATTCCCGATGGCTGTCAGATCTCAATGTAGACAAGAAGAGCGTGATGAAGAGGAGGATAGATCTTAGGCATTAGATCCAAGTGCGGGATTTGACCATCGTCAGATCAAGGAGAACCTGCATGTTCTTTAAAGTGTAAGGAGTAGTGGGCTCACAAAATCCCGAAAGAAGGAGGACCGTCCATCATCAGGGAGGACACGTGGGGAAAGATCGTCAGTTTGCTGACTGGAGAGTCAAAGGAATGGGGTTCCCTAACCTCTCGAAATCGCGATATGTGGAATCACGACTTAATCTGATCCATCAGATCAAGGTTTGATCTGGACCGTTGATCCCAGTCCATTTCGGAGTTTCGCGGATCGAGAGTTGGAGATGTCAAAAAATAATAACCACAAGAATCCCAAAATCACGATATGCGGAATCGTGACTTAATCTGAGCCGTCAGATCAAGGTTTGATCTGGACCGTTGATCCCAGTCCATTTTGGAGTTTTGCAGATCGAGAGTTGGAGATGTCAAAGAATAATAACCACAAGAATCTCGAAATCGTAATATGTGGAATCACGACTTAATCTAAGCCGTCAGATCAAGGTTTGATCTGGACCGTTGATCCCAGTCCATTTCAAAGTTTTTCGGATCGATATTTGGAGATGTCAAAGAATAATAACCACGGTAATCCCAAAATTGTGATATGCGAAATCGTGACTTAATCGCAGCTGTCAGATCAAGATGTGATCTGGACCATTGATCCGACCCCATTTCGGAGTTTCGTGGATCAGGACATTCTAGTGACAAGAACACTAAACATCAAGAATGTTGAAATCGCGAAATGATCTGAGCCGTCAGATCAAGTGTTGATCGGGACCGTTGATCCCACGCCATTTCAGGGTTTCGAGGATCGCGACTTGGAGAGTCGAGATGCCTCATCTCAAGATTCACGAAATGCAAAATCGTGAAAGTGCCTTATGCATAAGGCTGTGGTCACAACCCTTGGTCACATCAGTGAGAGATGGAGGAAAGAGCTAGAGCAACCAAGCTCCTTTTCAGGGATTGCGACTGGGAATGTCGAGACACATGGTCACATGAATGTTGAACTGCCGAAAGCTGAAATGTCGAAATGAATGCAAGATCCCTTGGAATGAATCCAACGGTGCAGGTGAATTTGAACAAGATCGGAGGGCTATTGTAGCACGTCGCAGTGTAACTGCTAGAAACCATTGATGGTCTCTGCCAGAGAATTCGAAGAGACCTCTGTGTGATCACTAGAGGAGATGAAGAGTCTCTAAGCTTCATCCAGTAAAGTAAGATGATTTTTAGGGGGATTCACAGATGGATGAGCGTTGAAGTTTGTAACTGAAACAAAAGGCATAAGCTTGACTGTGCCAGAGAATACAAGGAGTCTCAACTACCAGAGAGGTTGAGGAATCTCAGTAGAACACCCAGTGATGTTGAATGCGTGGTGGGAACTACCAGATAAGTTGAAGAGTTGCGATGGTCAGGTAAAAGAACTCGAGATGTGCAGGAGATTGGGGGTGTGTGAGCATGCAGAGGATGGAAAATATTGCATGCACAAGGAGCACAGGGACTATAAGAATGGGGAACAAAGAAGAGATTAGGGTTGTTGTCATGGGGAAGGATTCAAGTGTGAGTGAGGAGGCAGAGCGTAGGGGCAGAAATGCACAGTAGAGGAAGGTTTCATTGAAGGGATATGGTGCAGAGAGTATAAAAGGCAGAAGAAGAGAAAGTGCAAGTTGCATGAAGAAGACACTGATGTAGACAGATCAGAGTAGTGTAACAGAATAGTGACAAGGCTAGTAAGCCATTGAATAACTTTGTATCACTGTAATAAGTTTTAGTAACAAGGAATTTATATAACAGGGTGGTTGGGAGGTGCTAGGGAGGACTGGTGTCCTCAAAGGTTCAAATGGGTGCTTGAACGTAGGGAGTTGGTGCTTCCTTCTAGTTGGTGCTGGAGAAACTAGGGAGTTGGTGCTTCCTTCTAGTTGGTGCTAGAGAAACTAGGGAGTTGGTGCTAGAGAAACTAGGGGGTTGGTGCTTCCTTCTAGTGGGTTCTAGAGAAAATAGAGAGTTGGTTCTCTCAGCAAGTTGCAGCTTGCAAAACCATAGGTTGTATCCTCCCAATGAGTTGGTGCTCATATGTATGATAATGTAAAGAATGTAGATAATACTTATCATATAAAGAAAAAGAGGTTTTTACTCTGTATGGGTTTCCTCGGGAATTATCTGTCTCTGTCTTTCTCATATATGGAACTGATTCTGAATGTGCCTTTGTTTATTTCTATGCATTATTGTGATCATCTTTGAGTGCCTTGTAAAGATTTTAAAAGAAGCATAATTGTTTAAGCACGGTAACAACTGATTCACCCCCCCCCCTCTCAGTTGTGCAACAAGTCTGTCTACGTTCTTCTTCTATCAATATTTGGGTTTTACATTATTTTTCCTCACACAGACGAGCCTCCTCCAAATATCATTGCATCATGTGCTGCAATTATTCATTCGCACAAGCTTATTACAGTGACCTCTACGTCTCCCGTTGCTCCTCTTCGTAGATCCATGCTTCTTCTAGCAACCTTTCTGTCTCCCTCTACAATTCCTCTTGGATTTGTGCATCTTCAAGAGATCTCTGAGTCACGCGTTACAGCTCCTCGCATGCTCTCTATTCTTCATGGGCTCTCTACACCTCACATAAAAATTGCTTCTACTAAGAAACATCAAAATTTGGAGGGGGCTGGGGTGCCTTCCTAATCTTTCTTTCCAGTTTTTGACCGGAGCCTTCACCATGCTCAAAGTCTACCCCTGTCTTTGTCCCTACATGAGTTACTACCCGGACGTCTACCTCCTCGTTCTTATTTTTTTGTGTGCATCTCGACATACACCATGTTACAGTTGGTATTCTTGTCCTCCCACTTCTTCAGTAAGTCAGGAAAGTCCTTAGTTACATGTTCATGACTATAACAATATACGCAAAGCATGCATGGTTTAGTGCAAAATTGTGAGACATGACCAATTTCACCGCAATTGAAACATGTGGGGGGTCTACCGCTTCCTCCACCATATTCTCAGTCGCAACCGTGCCCATATCCACCTCAAGGTCCTCCTTTATATCTGCCTTTATCTACGCCACTACACTCACCACCCGTTTTCTCCTCTTGTACCTGGAATGCATCCTAGGTGTTGTCCTGCATTAACTGGAGGGAGAAAAATCTATTGACATCATGTCCGATGGATTTATAGAACTCACAGAATGGGGTGTGAGTAATTATTTGATAATTTTGTAAGGTGGGACCGTGAGGTGGCACATGGCCCCATTGTCTACATATTTCACATCATTAGGAATATCTAGATGGAAATGGACTCAGTGTGCCTATCGCCACATAATTCAGAATATCCAGGCACTTGTCTCGATGATGCCCCTCCGATCGACATGCATTACACCATACGTTCTCACACACAAATTTAGTCTTGGCCATATCTTGTAGCTGTATTGTTAGGTTGGCTAGTTGTGACTGAGCCTATGCCAACTCGGTCAATGTCTCTGCACCTTCGGGTGTAGCTTCTAAGAACATCGTGATCTTGAATGCCTTGGCCTGAGTTCTCACCTTTTTCTAGGTGAGAAGGACTCAGATATGGGGTAGCAACTCCGCAATGAACCACTCTCTATGTTGCACATCCTGGATCTAGAACGTTAGCCTATCCAACAAGATTTTAAATCGTTGGTCATAATCCCAAATGGTTTCTCCTTCCTTTTGCTTGATCTCCTTGATTTCTGTAATGCATTAGGATTCTGACTTAGGATTTTGAAAATCCATAAGGAGATCCTACATGATCTTGGCTAGGGACTTTTCTTGTCTTTCTAGCATGGTAGCCTTGTTATTCATGTACCATGTCGGGGCCCTATCCCTGAACATAGTATCTAGTTATGCAATCTTAGTCATCTCGTATGTAACTCTCTTTATAGACCATATTGTTTCATAAGTGAACCAGTGTTTCTCTGCATCATCCTTACTCGTTCCATGGAATACAGGAAAACTTAGTGTACTATCTTGATTTTCCATCTTCGAACTAGAGCTAGTTCCTTTTCTCTGACTTCTATTGGTTGGATCTTTCCACACCACTATTGCTCGGGGTAAAGTATTGTTGACTTCACCTTATTCCTCACTTGTTTCATCACTTTTTTCTTCTTCTTATTTCTCTTCAACTCCAATATCTTCACTGTCTGTTGTGTTTCCTTCTTGATTAAAAATGTGCAAAGGGGGTGGAACAAAAGGTTGGTAAGTCCATCTTCTTCTGAAATTTCTCATGAGGTGACCCAGAGAGGTATCAAGACTATCAAATAATATCAACTTGTCTCCCCCACCACTAGGGGAGATTTCATCTTCCTTTTCTTCTGGAACACCAACATTATGTGCCCTTCCTTCCTAATTGAACCACACACCAAAAATGTACACTACTTCCTCTGGGCCAATCCACACACCACACATCCATGCTTCATCTCCTAGGCCAATCTGCGCAATGCCACCTTGCACAAAATCATTCCCTATAATCATCACACTACCACTTTGCATGCCATCCTCTCTCCTTATCAGCACACCACTTCTTTGCACTTCATCTTCTTCCAAGGTTGCGACACTCCACAATAGCCAAAGGGGGAAAACTTTATCACCTAGGTCCGAACTAGTCTCACTATTGGTATCCCTACTGGACATCATCTCTTATATGCCATGCCTCTTCGTGGGCCTATCTTCATCTGCGCTCCACTTTAGCACAACATCCACTCTCGCACTACCAAAATGGTGTGCTTTACTTTCTCTTCATCCTGGACTCGACCCCTCTTTGCGTGCCCGTGGCTAATCTTCTTCCACCTTTCTCTTTATCTCAACCCTTCTTGCGTACCTATCAGATATTTTTCTCCTCTTCTCTTATGGGTCCATTCCATACCTCACCTCATCTTTGATAATTCCTGGATCCTCCTCATCATACCCATTCTCTCTTTTCTGAGTTTCCCTCGACTTTGAAGAACCCCCCCTTGAACATGCTAGGGGTTTACTCAGAGCCATTTATTGGGATCCAATGCATCATTCTTCTTTCCACTTGAAAACATCTTTATGCAAAGTGGAATCTCTTCTAGCATCCTCTTCCTTGGACCTTCTTCAAAATTTCTTTCGACCCTCGCTAAAATAATCACTATATTCTATAGCAAAGTCAATATTTTAGCCTTCCTTCACTCGAGAAAACCAAAAAATCAATAGCGAGTCCACATTTTATTGGGATCCATGCACATCATTCTTCTTTCCATGAAAAACATCTTTATCCAAAGTGGAATCTCTTCTAGCATCTATTTCCTTGGACCTTATTCGAACTTTCTTTCAGCCTCGCTAAAAGAATCACTATATTCTATAGCAAAGTCAATATTTTAGCCTTCCTTCACTCGAGAAAACCAAAAATCAATAGCCCGAGTCCACTTTTTATCAAGATCCCTCAGGCTATCAAGTTTGGCTTGATCCCAAACTATTGGCTCCAATGGTAACGCAACTAAATTGATAGCAACTTGTCTCTTTAACCATCATGCAATAGACATGGAAATTCCATGAAAAATAACTCATGCATGTCCGGGTAAAGATATATTCCCTTCCATTCCTTCGTGTTCACCCTCAATCCTTGCGTCTCTTGCATGGAAAACACGTCTTCTTTTACTTCTATCTAGTATTGAATATCCTCCTTAGAGGGATGCCAACCCATTTTTATTTTCCTTAATTGATCTCAACAAGACTTCAAGTCCCGACAATGAAACCATTTGTTGGGCATTGCATCTCCGGTCCACGCTTGCGTGTGTCCCGTCCTTCTTAATGAGGGGGAGTTTTAGACATAAGGTTCATCCAAAGATGTCCAACAAAAACCACGAAGCACCAGCATATCAATCCTTGGCCAAGGCTGAGGGAGGTCTCACCCAATATGCATAGAGGATCAAAAAGACCATAAGGTCTTATGACAGGGATGTAGGATTAAACATGTGAAACATCACTGCAATTGGCATCCATGTAAATCAGGTCTAATAACCTATTTAGGGATAAGAAATAAAATGATACACACACATATATTCAACTCATTCACAACAAAAACATACTAGATCAGAACTGCCATATATTTATTACTGGAAGCATTCCATCACATCAGAGATATACAGTGCATTGAAAAACTACCTATAATTGCCATAGAACTCCATATAATTACTATATAAAACAATGGAATAACAACAAAATGCGCCATGCACCTTGACTTAGGACTCAGACGTATCAAAGGCACATGATTATATTCAAAACATCACAATATTACAACATGCTCAGAATGAGCTTGATACTCAAAACTCTCTAACTAGCTAGATAGCCAACCAACTGACCCATTCATCGACTAACTAGTCGACCAACCAACTCTATTTTTGAGCTTAGAGCTCTCTTTTATATCTTTGGTTGTTGGGTAGCGTTGTCTCTTTCTTCTTTGCTTCACTCTCTTATCTGATCCAACTGTCTCACACACTTCTAGTGCTTTCCAACACTCCACGTAGACTTTTTGTATTAGGGGAAATCTTCGCTACCTAGACAACTCATCTTCTGGCCACCCCACATGTTTGTTTGTTGTTGGTAATAATCATTCAAGGAGATTTTCCAGTGATTCCTTTCTTGATTTTGGTGGACATATTCTTGTTTTCCGGAACAACTGACAAAACTCATACCGATGCACACTTGATAGTCTTTTCACTTGGTGCACTACTGACAAAACCCAGTACAACGTGTCATCTATGGAATTCCTCGCGCATTTCCTTGGGTGCACACAAAACTATGGAATGAGTGTGCACAACTTAATTTTTCTGTGCACACAAAAATGAACCCAAAACTTTGGGTTCCAACACAACATTTTTGCGCAACATGTTCATCCATATCTATTCAATTCAAAAAAAATTACAAAAGGGGAGAGTAGTGAGCTTGGATTATCCACTTGTCCCGAATCAGACACTACACTTCTTGAAAATACTAATCCAATTAAATTCAGTGATCTATACAAATATTTATCATGACCTCGAGATGATTATGAGAGAAGTTACATCGAGTTCCTTGGTTCCAAAGGAGTGGGTGATAATGAAACTAATTGCATTTGAGATTAAGAAAGAGCTTTGAACATCAAATTCAGAAATGGTGTAGGCAATACCATGGGTAGAAGGTCAATCAAGTGGAGGTGAAGTTGGGTTTTATGCCCTGGACTTGCATAACCATGGATCTACTAACCTTGTTCTAGAGCCAATAAATCAACACACACACGTAGAACACTAAACATAATGATTAAGTCTTTCTAATATTTGAAAATAAACATAATAATAACATTGCACATAACAACAAAATTTGCACATCGTAACACATACTTCAAAAATGTGGAATGTGATCAAAACATAGTTTAGCTATGTTTGCATTAGTAGAATAAGGCTGCATGTTGGAAAACGTATGATCATATTCATGGTTGCTGCATTTTCTTCTTATTTCGTTATTTCCATCTTCAATTGCAATGGCATCACTAGCCATTATTAGAATCTAGCCTCTAAATTGTTATATGCAGGTGAATCAATTATTGTCAATCTTAATGACAATGTCTAAAATTTTATGTTTCATCTAGGCCTTTATTTTGGGTATCTTTTTGTTTGTGAATGCACCCTGTTTGTGTGCCTCAACTTTCAAAATTCATGCATTTATAGATCCGTGTGCTTGACTTTTTTTTGTGAAGGGTGACAGATTCATCGTTCTCACTTTTTTTACTAGTTTTACATTCCATATTTCAAACTATGGGTTCATGCATGGTTGTTATTGGACTCATGGGTTGGAAAATTGCTTATTGATGAAATTTTAATACTCCAAAATAATATTATCCTTGAGTATAAAGAAGAGGCGAATGATCAAACACAAAATTTGATTGGTGCATGGTTACATTTGTAAGATAAGAAAAATGGTTTTGTACATTAAATTTTATTCGGAAGCAAAATTGTGTTCAACAATATTCTATATAGTACAGTGAAGTCTGAGTGGGTCATGTTGCCTTTGTGTTGAAGTTTATGTCTTTCTCTTTGTAAAAGTATTACACAATCCATTGTGTTTTGGAAATAAAACTTAGTGGGTCAAAATCAATCCTTGCCTACACAGTTGCAGATGAGTCAACATAAATTAACTAATTGGCCATCCAAATAATATCTCAATTTTATATGCTTCCTTTTTACACATTACTTGGATGTTGATTTCGAGGTTGAAGTTGGCATCTTGTGGTTGATTGGCTCTCAATAGGAACTTCATAGTCTATCTCTGTTGACCATTTTTAACTCATAATTTATTCTAACTTTTGAATATTCTCTATAATCCTCATGTGTCATCGTTTTTCAATTTCATTTATTTCTGAGTTGCAAATTTTGGCCAATGGTTTGTTTAGGGTGTTTTTCTATTCTTAGTCTTTCGAGTTCAGACTTGGTATGCACACCTTATTTTCATTACAATGTAAGTCATCACTACTTCACATTGGAAGTCAAAATCAATTGGTTGTTCCCTTTCCCAAATGCAGTTGTGCACATAGCTCAGAACAAGGAATGTGATCAAAACATAGTTTAACTATGTTTGCTGTAGGGGAATAAGGCTACATGTTGGAAACAGTTAAGAGCATATTCATGACTGATGCATTGTCTTCTTACCACGTGGCTAGTTTGAGATGAGAAATAGTTCATATTAGTGAGTGCATACATTTAATGATATGCATTGTATTCTTACCATGTGGCTATTTTGAGATGAGAAATAGTTCATAGTAGTGAGGACATACATTTAATGAGAATTGTTTTAGGTCTGCAATAGTTTCCTTAGTCCTCTATTTTCCTTGTAATGAAATTCCATATCATTCTTTAAGCAAATTTTGATTCTTGAAAAAACAATAGAGGTTATTTTCTTGGAGTATTTATCGTGGGACCTCTTATATGAAACTCAAAGCACTTAACCACTCAAGCTATGTCATTGAGTTATCTTGGATCCATATATATGGACATATGGAAAAATGATTTAGTTCTGCATGCATAGTTTCATCATCAAAACTATAAAGAAAATGCCACAAAATGATGCAATAAATAGATTGGTATAGTGGCATAGCATTGTTCTATAATAATTTATAAGTGTCTTTTAGAATAGTATTAACCTTGTTGAGCCATTTTGCACTTGACTCATCTACAGTGATGTCAATTATCTATTCCAATATATATGCAACATACTTAGAGATATTGTTTGGTTATGTTTGCATCCAAAAATGTTAATATTAAAATATTTTGCAGACTTCCTCATTACCTAATGATTGAAAATATATTTTTAAAGAATTGATCATATGATACTTTAATAATACTTAGCTAGTGTACACATTCTAATGGTGTGTGTATGAGTATTGTTAGGAGGTCGATTGTGAAGTTGACATAGACATCATTGTAGTCTAAGCTAGATGTCAAGTTAGAAAGTCAATAAAGGAATTGATCATATGATAGTATAATAAGACTTAGCTAGTGTACAAATTCTAATGTTGTGTGTATGGGTATTGTTAGGAGGTCGATTGTGAAGTTGAAATTGACATATACATTGTTGTAGTCCAAGCTAGATGTCAAGCTAGAAAGTCAATAAAGGAAACACACGTAGTTAGTTATTATACAATATATATCTATTTTCCATGTATAAATAAGACTAAAGAGATACAATAGACAAGAAAAGAAAGTATCTATATATTTGAAAAAGTTTTGTATTCACAAAAAACCAATTATAAATAGGTTAGATGATTACATAGATGAAAGTTGATGGACTGCTAAATTAATAATATAATGCTTGAATACAACATTTATCATTAGTGGATGCAAATCTAAGAAATTAAAATATTCTTAGATTAGGCTCTTTAGTAGATCATCCTCATCATTTAAAAAATCAAACATTTTTGGTCATGCTTCATTGCCTCCAACATGGTTATCTTGGCCCTGGATCGACATTTCCATTAGCATCAATCTTAGGAATTTCAACATGCCAAAGACTTTGATCTATCCAAGTTTGAAAGGGAGATTTTGATTAGCATCAATATTAGGAATTTCAACATTCCAAAGACTTTGATCTATCCAAGTTTGAAAAGGAGATAAATCTATGCTGGGCTATCGATAAGAGGAGACCTCTATCCAATTGTGAAGGACCATTCCCTATTTGATTTCTTCCTTGTTGTTGGTGTTTCTCTACCTTGATGTTTCACTTGGTCTCCACCCTGTATAATGCACATATATGACCAAGAAAGGTGCACCAATAGGATTTGATTGAATTTTATCACGAAGATGAAGCCCATAGAGTAGACAACAAGTCCATTAAAGGCATGTTTTGTAATAGATCACATGTTTAAACTCTCTTTAAACAATTAATTAGGAACATGGACCTTCAAATTTATCTAAGACCATATATCAAACTCTATATGCTAAATCCAAATATCTATGTTTATAACCAATTAGAAACATGGTTCTTGAAAGCCATATATTAAAGTATGTTGATATGCATGTATTTATTGGAGTTAAAAAATATTAAAAAACATGTGTATAAAGAACAATACTTATGAAATTCACTACATGATCAAAATCAATGTCATTACATGTTCGTATTTGACTATACATTCACTTTCTTCGAAAAACAAGTGGATTTGCGGAGCAACAAGTCCTTGCCAAGAAGGAAGAAAGCACATGATTCGATGTTCATGAAAACCAGGTTCTTTTCAAATTTTGCAACAGGTTCCTTTCAAAATCCTCTTTGATAAAATAAGTTTATAATTCGATAAATGCATTGGGTTTTGTGTAGCCAATTGTTATATGAAATGCCTTTTCCACATGGAGGAGAAAATTTGTGACAACTCATTCATCCCATGTGGCGGAACCTTAGTGCTAACCAAATCTAGCCTCCCTAGCCAAATATTTGCATGAGCCCATGTTCTGAGAGTTTTGGCAAACTGCTTCCGTCATTTTTCTATATAACTAGAGGCTATTGTTGTCTCATTTCTTGTTCCTTATGGGAAGTTAGGTTGTAATGCACAAATCCAAGTTGGAAGAATGTATCCAGTGATATAAGTTTCTTCAATGTTTGAAAATCATATAAGATAGCGATACCGACGAAGTGAATAGATGGTTCAGACTTCTGAGAAATGGAGTGGGTTAAATAACCAAAGAAGCACTTTAATTCCCGTCTAATTCTTTATCCCAATTCGCGCGGATACAAAAGTTGTTTAGTACAGACTAAGGGTAACTTCTTGTTTTCAGATACTTTTATTCATCTCAAGCAAGCATTAATGTGCCACTGTGAGTCCTCTTCTTCTCCTGGACATAGGCAATTAGCTTTGGCTCATGAGAACTGAACTTTCCCGATAGGAATTTATTCTTAGTTTACCCATTAGTTTCTTGTTATACAAGTGAATTTCCGCCAATTGTATCACTGCTATCTACAGTTACTTGAAACGTCTTTGGATCCTGCTTAGGGTCGGCTATCATAGTAAATAAAAGAGGCTTCGTGACAAAGATTTTGTATCCTTGAGTGATCATCAAAGACCATTATGCAGAGGTAAAGATATTGCAACCAGTATCTAAAAATATCTTCGGGGCATAACCTCTCAACGAATCTAGGAGCAAAGGTAAAGATATTGCAACCAGTATCTAAAATGATTTCGTCATGCTCCGAGAACTAGAAGAATGTTGAATCTGCATTTCATATATATTGTGTGTAGCTATAGAGGGGTATAAGGTCATGACGACATAAAAGCTAGAGCTACCATTAGCCGAGGTTTAATAGCCATTGCAGTACTTTCAGGGAAAAGAAGCAAAAATACCTTGATCTAGAAAAGCGTTCCAAAATATATGGAGCGTCTCTCTAACTTGTGGAGCTTGAGGAAGAAATATATTCAGAGTCATCTAAGAGATATAAAAGTAGTTGGAAGATTCATATTTCATACAAATGGTAATATTAATGTCCCAGGCATCTACCACTAAAATCCTTCTTACCATAAAAGAAAAACATATTAAGATGCAAACTGAAATCTGCATCTATTTTTTATCATTTGGTTGGTTTGTTAGGCTAGGGTTTTGGTTATGCTACAATCAAGACCGAAATGGAATTGGTGTTACTCTGCGTGCCCATACAGACAACAAGAAGACAAGTAGGTATGTACCATCACACAGAGAACCAAGAAAATACCTCGAATGAGGTAAGTATCGTGTAATTTTTTTTCCACGGGCCAGAAAATTATTGTAAGCATTGGTGTTACTCTGCATGCCCATACAAACAATGGAAAAACTAGTAGGTATGTACCATCACACAGAGAACCAAGCAAGTACCTCCAAGGAGGTAAGTATTGTGTAAATGTTTTTCCACAGGCCAAAAAATTACTGTAAATTGAAAGGAATTTTTATATGAAATACATAATATGAATATATGCATAGGTAAAGACTAGATCTCAGCAGAGAGCCAGATAGCCATGCAGAGCTATTGAGAACCCATTTCCATATCATGAGGTGTCTGTAAGTTTTGAACACATGGGAAAAATAGATGGACAACATGTTGACAACCAGGTAGCATGTGATAAAGTGGCTCAAGGGCATTCCAAATTTTAAGATGACAAAACCTTTTAACATTTAATGCCAAGACCTAATGCTAGAATTAGGCCTAGCATTACTTGACTTCAAGAATATTACTAACCAAATATGTACTTGAATGTTCTTTTAAGGTAAGATATGGTTAGGGTATGCCTCGGGAAGAGGCCAAATAAGGATTGAAACTTGAAACTTTGGCCTAAAAACCAAATGAGACTCGGAAACTTGCATTAAACTTTTAAAACTTTGCTTAAAGTGCTTGGTTTTCGTGCCATACTAATGTAACAATGAAAAATCGATTACTATGAATCCCTACAACCCGAAAGGCAGGGACTAATAAGTGCTTGGAATATATGTATTCCCAATAAAACACAAAAATGAGCATCGATGAGTATTGACACTATTATGATTGAAAATAAAAAACACTTGTGCACAAAAATGGCCATGGATGAGATTCAAGAAAATGCCTAGTGCCTTCTTGTATGTATTAGCAATCAATTATAGAGTATTGACACTATCACGGTTGAAAATACACTTGTGACACTTTTATATACTTATGTTTATGTTGATAGGAAAGACAATACTTTAATTCTCGTAAAACTATATGACCACTAAGATACTGTTCCTCTATTGTCATGTTAAGATGGTAGTTTGAGAATCTATTTATGGTAAAGGAATTAACATATTTTATTGCTGCCATATCTAATCCATAAGGTATATTTTGTGTTTGAACCATTAATTAAAAATATACTATGAAGATTTCTCGCATGCATACTCCATTGGGTTTGAACCATCAATTAAAAATATATTAGGAAGATTTGTTGCATGCATACTCCATTGTGTTGTGTGTAAACCTGATTGCGATTGCCGACCAAATCTCATGGTTGAATGAAGATATTTTTTTGGGTAAATTTAATGTGTAGAGGGGATAAAAATTGTGTGGTTAAATAAAGAGACTTTTTGAAGGGTAATTTTGTTGTTTGAAAGGGATTTCAAGTTGGAAACAAAGGGTTGGATAGGTTTGTAATAATTTTTCAAAGGCAAGTAGTTTTATTGAATAGTAGATTAATGAAGAGAATGGTTGATATTTTCTAAGAATTCATTAATATGTGGCCACTTTAGAGGGGACATGAACATAAAAGAAATAAATTAACTAAGCATTTGTTGGTTGGTTAGGTAAAAAAATGTTAATTTTTTTTTTCTTTTTTATTATTTTAATCTTTTAATATAATTTAGAAAAAATTTCATATATCAATGAGCAATATGTTTATATAAAATTCACTTAATACTAACATTTAATAATAAATGTTTGTTTTATTTTTAGGCCATCAGAGCTAAGTATCTAAAAGATGATGATCCAAACTAAGTTGAGATTAGAATAGAGCTAGGAGATGAGGAGGAGAAGGATGATGGTGATGATGAGGATGTTGATGGTGGTGGTGGTGATTGTTGGCTCAATTTTAGACCAGGGTCCACATCAGTGTCCAACAAAAGGGGTTCATTTTAGTCTAGGTGTTAGCATTTTCAATCCCCACAAAAGAAAGGTCTTTCCCAAGCTGTTGTGTTGAGATTGAGGTTTGTATAGGTATTACATAGTATGACTATTGTGACTAGCACCCAGCCCCATTAATCATACTTCCAATTTAATTATCATGCAAGTATTAAACCATCAGTCTACAACTATTATATAGTTAGTCAATGATTAATTATTTCCATATCAAAGGCCATCATCCTAACCTAATAGTGCAATGGATATGTAATCAAATTACTATTATCTAGCACCAAGGAGGATGAACATTAATAAAATACATTATTACTATACAATGTAAAGACAAGAGAAATTTTGAAGGGGGGCCTCATTTTATTCAATTTCAAGATAAAGAAATACTTCATTCATAAGGAGTCCTATATTATGAGATCATAATTATAACATGTCTCATAGATTTGATAGCCACCTATATACATGAATAACACAAAATACCACGAAAAAATCAACAACAACCAACCAACCTTTTTATAGGTCTAATCCTTTACATTTATATTGATACACCTGAAGGTGGGAAGGTACATTCAAAACCTTGAGGGTCATTATCCTACTTCCAGTTTATTAATTATCAACCAATTGATATATAATTTTTCTTTTTCCAAGTTCCTTCATCCTTTCACCACTCATCTCCTTAATCACCTATGATCCTGCTTGTTATTCTAATTCGTGTCTCCCTTTATGGTCGATGCTTCATGATGTTTCTAATGGTATTTAATTTGCATGGCACAACTCGTAGCTTTTCTGTCTACATAATCCACACCATCATGTCATTTCCTACAACCACAATGTATCCTCTATAAAAATAAAAATGAGGGGCCCAACAAGACCCAACAACACTTTTTGACTTTTCCTCAAGTAAACTTTCAATGCCCTTACTTGACTTTGCAACCTCCCCAAAAGAGGGGTACAACTCTAATATCACCATAAAAATTTTGTTACTGAAATCAAGAAATTCCTTAAATTCCTTTCTCCACTTCCCCACCAAAATTTTTAGACCTACCAAATAAACATTTTCTCAGTCCAATTCTAGCACTTTTGGTCGATTTTCCTAAATAAAAGACCAATTGACTTGGTTGTATTTTGTAGTTGTTGAAATTCATTATATCATCTAAGCATGATCTTTCAAATATATTGAAGCTGAGTTTATGATCATATCTTGGTACATTTACCATCATAGTTCTGTCTAAATGGAATGAATCATGCCATGACGTAATCCCTCAAACTATCAAATCAAATTTATTACTTACCTATTAACCCAACTCTTGTCATTTCTACATTTATGACTCTATTAATTCAGTAATTGCACTCGACCAATACTAAATGACTTGACCCTTCTACTTTCTTATGACACAACAATGCAACAATGTAGCAACTCAACTTAAGGACACTATATTATCATGATTTTTTTATTGAATTAATAGACTAGAAAGACAATTCCCCCCTGTTATCACATGAACTTGTGAGAGTCCTATGGGTTTGTGGTTTCTACCTAAGTCTGTAATTTTTCCCCGTCTCTATCCTTTTCGCAAACAAAGTCTTAATTTTCCCCTTCAGTCGATAAAGTCGATTTTGTTTGCCCCTTTGTGTTTGAGAACTCATCTCCTTGGCTTCTATCACTAATCCTTTTGTCTTCCCAAACCCACATTCAGTTGTCTAAATCCTTGATCGTGTAGGCTACAGCCATGAACACAAAGCGCATCTTTCTCAAACAGTCTGTTTCGGGATTGAAGCATAACTAGAAAGAATTTTTAATCTTTCAGCACTGAATTTACCGAAGCTACCGAAATGGTCGAAGGCCTGATGTCCCGAAAGCCTCAAATGGATCTGATTCGTTGATCAACAAGAGCCGCGTGTCGTCAGATCCCTAGCTCCAGAGAATTTGCTTGGAGCAAATAAAGTTTGATTATTGAAAGGCCCGAACGCTGATCCACGAAGCAAATCTCGGTCATTGTTTTGAAAGGAAACATCTGATCCATTGATTTGGAGGGGGCCGATTTTAGCTGTTGATCATGAAAGCCTCATCCAAGATCATGATATCGATGACCACAGTCCATTGTGCGAACGCAACATGCTCGGGCGATAATTTTCTTGAGTGGTCCCGCAATTGAAGCCATGGTAAGTCAAGAGCGATACGTGGTGAAGGGAGATGGATTACGGGCCCAAAAGCGGTCTAAATCCAAACCACCTTTGAGCAGCCCCGCAATCACGTGCTCATATAACATCCTATCCAAGAGCAATGCATGGTTGTCGCTCACTCGTTGGGGCATGCGAATTTTCTCCAAGCACCTCGCTCTACATCACTCATGCGCATATGCTATCAGACTACCACCTGCAAATATCGCATTGGTCATAGACAAAGACCATTCATAGCCTCAAGGAGTCAAGATGGACTCATAGAAGTCATTGGCACCATCTAAGAATAGTTATGGGTGTCAGGACGATTCCTAATCCAAATGAAGACAGTTATTGAAGATTGTGGGCAGCAGTTGAGACCTCGCCTCATCCCATAAATGGAAAACGTTGAAGAGAGCAGCCATGAAGGCACAATTATGATCTGAAGCTTCCTTATGGGAAATTTTTCCTGTAAAGAACATAACTATGCCTGGCTCACATCTGACATAATTAGGTCTGCACAACCCAATAGAGAGGGCGTCGACTGAAGGCTTTGAAGGCAGTAATTTGATCACATTCCTGGTGGTTGCAACATTTTAGTATATATACTCAGTTTCGATATTTAGTTAAGGTCATATGGTTGAGCTAGGCTCCCTGCTATTGTAATATTTTTATGAAGAACATTGGTTCTTTGGTTATGTATTTGTTTTTGAGACATCTTGGTTAATCTAAGTCAACGTTCTTGCTCCATCTTATTTTCCTGTGATACTGAGAGAGTTCATGAATGATTGATTCACATGAATTGTTGTAACTATATTATGATGAATGTTTGATTATAGTGTTGTTATAATTTCTTTCAGTTTCCTTGAAATTTGAATCCAAGAGGATCTTGTGTTTGATTTTTTCCTCCTTAGGATGCTTGAAGACGTGATGTCCATAGCATACCTTTACACTCTTCTCAACAAAGTCTTCCCTCTATTCACCCTTACTCCAACTTACTGATTGAAGTTGATTTCAGACCTCAAATGCTTGTGCATGGTAGTCCAGATTTCTAAATTAGAATGTTATTATTATTGAGTCTTCGCCCATTTGACCTATTTAAAACCAACCTATGACATATAAACTGATGGGTATTGGGCTTACCTCCAATGTAATCTGGATGTGACTACTAGTGCTAACATTTCTGGCACCGCTACCAAGGAACAAATTGAAGACATTTCCCTGGGATAGAATGACAAAGAAGATTTGATTATGAAGGTGCATCAGTTATTGATATCATTGAAGATTGCAACTTGCACCTGGCAACTCCACTTCTTCAGTTTTGGATCCTAAAGGAAGACACACGAGGTCCACTTCACTGTTGCCTCTAGCAACGTCTCAAGTTGACCCAGAGGAAATTATTAGAAAGCAAAAGACCGCTCAAAAAGGTACCTCCACTGCTATACCGAGTTTTTCTAATAATTTGCATAATCCCTCTTTACAAACTCCAATAATTGTTTCTGATTCTCCTATTATACAAACTGTTGGAGTTTCAAGAAATTTAAATTTTGGGAGTCTTCCTACCAATTTCTCCCCTCCTAATCTTGGCTTGGAAGGAGAGAGCTTTGACACCCCTTTCTCCCCCGAAGTTGTGAAGTGGAAGGAGAGAAATTTGACCTTAGAAGACTTTCCTACCCCTCCTCCTATTAGAGTTGATGCAGTTACAGAAGGGGAAGCCTTTGTTACCTCTAGCCCCTCATCTTTATCTCCTAACACTCAGCCTTTTCCTTTTTATCCTAGAAGCATAGCCCTAGTCTCGCATGTCCAAACTCCATATCCTCCTAGTTATCCTCCAATTCACGTCCAAATGGAAGGTGCTAATCCTCCTAGGAACAGGATGGCTGAGATAGTGGGTACCAGATATGCCCATCTGGTTTTACCTTAGCCTATGAATTCTCTCCCAGCCATGGACTACCTTAAGTACATGCTCCAGTTCACAAGGGAGGGAGACATCACTGCAAAAGAGCACCTTGCATCCTTTTATAGATTTGCAGAGATTCATGTCATCGAAAATGAAGATGTGTGGATGAGATTTTTTTTACAGAGCCTTGATGGTGATGCCAGGGATTGGTTTAAGGACTTGCCTCCTAGATCTACTGATGGGATTGTTGCTCTAGATGATTCATTCTTAAGACATTAGGGGACTAAAAAAGATCTCCTTTATTATATTACATAATTCGAGGCACTTAAGAGAGAAGAGGGGGAATCTATTTCAGACTTCTCGAAGAGATTTAATAAGATGTATAAAAAGATTCCTGTTGAAGTTAAACCTACATAGACCTCTACCAAGATGACTTATGCTAGTTCTTTCAACCCTGATTTTTGCCTCCTGTTGAGAGAAAGAAGGGCTACCTCCTTGGCTCATATGCAAGATGCATCCCTTGAAGTAGAATCCAATATATTGGCAACTGACAAACTTAGGGGTAAAGATGATAGAGATAGAGGAAAAGGTAGGTTTGAAAATCCAACTTCTAGTTCCTCTACTGCCCCCCCTCAAATGGACGAAGTGACCAAGATACTAAAATCACTTTCTACTAGAATGGAAAAGATCGAATTAGAAGGAAAGTAGAGCTATAGGAATTCCCAAAATACTGAGAATAGGGGTAGTTTCAAAAGACCAACTAATGCCCCTCAGATCATCCAAAGAGATCAGAGAAATAGGGACAGAGATGATCAGAAAATCCAAACTCCTCTCCAAAATAAGTTGGTTACTGATGAAGAGGAAGAGGAAGAAGATATTGATCCTGAGATCCATTTCCTTGGAGATACCTCTTTGTCCCCTAATTTAATTCAGTCTGCATACGAAGAGGCCCTCATGAGTGATTAACTGAATGAACTAAGCAAAGGAGAAAAGACCAACAATGATCCGAATAGATATAACCTCAGATCCAAGAAGAAAGAAGCAAGGCCTGACATTCCTGAGTGGATTTCTAGAGCCGAGAAACCTACTAAATATATGGCGGACAACAACAAAGAGAGGACATCACACAGTCCCCCACTAGTGGTCAAAGGTCCTATCCTGGAGGTGAAGGTTATTTTGAAGCCTCCCTCCTCTTTTAGCCTTGAGCATGAGATTCAAAATATTATAATCCTCATACCTCTCTCAGAGTTAGTCCAGCATGAGGATTTCAAAAGGTTCCTATCAAAACAAATTCAGCCCGAACCTGCACCTCCCTCCACAGACTCAGTTAACCTCTAAGATGAAAAGCCAGCTGTCATGTTAGGGCCTTTGATAGAGGATAGAGATGACCCCCCCCCTTCTACACTTCATTGAAAATCCATGATAAGGTGTTGCATAACTGATTTGTGGATTCAGGGGAATCTCACAATCTTATGCCTAAGATTGTCATGGAAGAGCTCGGGTTGGAGGTTAAAAAAACCTATCATGACCTGTATTCCTTTGACTCCAGAAAGGTGAAGTGCCTTGGGGTTATCAAAGACCTAGTCGTGTCCCTATTCTAGCTGCCAATGAAGAGCGTAGTCATGGATATCATAGTGGCTGATGTTCCCCCTAAGTTCAGGATGCTCCCATCTAGATATTGGATAAAGAGACTGGGGGGAACCTTGTAGATGGACCTTTCATCCACCACCATTCATGTATTCAGGGGTGAGCAAAGGATACCTTACAGGGAAGCGCAACTCATGTACATCATCAGGGATGAAGCAAACCCCACCAACCATCCTATTTTTTATTTTGACACTAATTTGGGATCCAACATATTTCAGCTGACTGATACTCCTAAACCTCCCATTGAAATCATAAAACAATCCATTACTTTTTGTGAAATACCTCCTCCAACTACCCTTGTTTGGAAGATCTTCTTTGATGGAGCCTCTTCTAAGGAAGGTGTTGTTGTTGTAGTATTCTTTGTTTCACCATGTCAAGAGACCATACCCTTGTCCTACAAGTTAGAATTTGAAGCTACCAACAATGTGGCAGAGTATGAAGCTCTTGTTTTAGGTTTAAGGGCTGCAAAGGACATGGGGATAGAAGAGCAATCAGTATTTGGAGATGCAGAGCTAATTGTTCATCAGATAAAAAATATTTATCAAGATAAGCACCCTAGGCTTAGGACTTACAAGAATGAGGTGTGGGACCTAATTGACAATTTCTTCTTAGCTTTCAACATTTGTTTATTCCAGAAGGGAGAATACCATGGTTGATTCTTTGGTTGTTTCAGTAAGACATTTCAAAATCCCACTGCCACCTAAACTCAAGTATGATATAAAGGTGAAATATAGACCCTCTATACCTGACAATGTCAAGCATTGGAAGGTAATTGAGGATGATCTTGAGATCAGAAATTTTCTTGAGTCTGTCAATGACTTCTCTGCATTACACATAGATTGGGATCATGATTCCGAAAGTAGCCCCCATGCTGATGTATTTTTAAATAAAATTGTTAATCACCATATGGTTCAGCTGCCTAGAAACCAAATTCCAAAGGGAATAGTTCCTTTAGAAAGATTATTCGATGGGAACGATGCAACAGTAAAGTTTAAAGGCTCAGTTGATGATGCTGATATAACTGAGTACAATATTGGTACAGAGAAAGATCCCAAATTTGTCAAGTTGTCAAGTAGCTTGTCGGGAGAGAAGAGAGCCAAATATGTTGAGCTATTAAAAGAGTTTTTTGATGTGTTTTCCTTGACATATGAAGACCTCAGGACATATGACACAAGTATCATTGAGCACAAGATCCCATTGAAGGAAGATTCCAAGCCATTTAGGCAGAAGTTGAGACAAATAAATCCTATGCTGCTGCCCATTATGGAGAAAGAAGAAAAAAATATTTTGGATGCCTAGATTATCATTCCTTTGAGGTATTCTAAAGGCCAACTTGGTCCCAGTGATAAAGAAAAATGGAGAAATCAGACTTTGTGTGGATTTCCGAAATCTTAACAGAAGATCTAAGAAAGACAATTACCCCTTGCCCAAGATGGAACACATATTACAGAGGGTGACAGGGGCATCCATAATGTCTATGATTGATGGATTTTCTAGCTACAATCATGTCTCTGTCTTTCCTGAAGACAGAGATAAGACAACCTTCACTACTCCTTGGGGTACATTCATGTATGCTAAGATGCCCTTTGGATTGATGAATGCAAGAGAAACCTTTTAGCGAGCCATGTACATAGATTTTATTGGAGAAAGGGACAAGTTTGTGGTCATTTATTTGGATGACATAACAATGTTCTCAAAATCTAATAAAGAACATCATGACCATTTGAAAAGGGTCTTTTTGAAATGCATAAAGTTTGGTCTATCGTTAAATCCGAAGAAGTCATTATTTTCCATGAAAGAAGGGAAACTGTTGGGGCACATTATGTCAGCTGAGGGGGTAAGCATTGATCCAAGCAGGGTAGAAGCTATCCAAACTTTTTCACCCCCTAGATCCAAGAAATAAGTTCAGTCCTTCTTGGGAAAAATCAATTTTTTGAGAAGGTTTGTTTCAAATTTTGTTGAGCTAGTAAAGCTTATCACAACCATGCTGAGGAAGGGAAATGAGATCAAGTGGACTTCTGAAGCTCGTAATTCTTTAAATCATATAAAGAAGGCCTTGACTAAAGCACCTGTTCTTATCAGTCCCGACTAGTCCAAGGATTTTCTGATTTTCTCTTTTGCTTCATCTGACATAGTAGCAGCTATTTTATTGCAAAAGAATGTTGAAGGGTTAGAGTAGCCCATTTCCTTTTTCAGTAGGGAACTAAGAGATGCTGAAATAAAATATGACATAATGGAAATGCATGCCTATGCATTGGTTAAAGCTCTCAAAGATTTCAGAGTTTATGTGCTACATTCAAAAGTCATTTCATATGTCCCTTCAGCTTCTGTGAAGGAGATCCTCATTCAGCTTGACATAGACGGAAGAAGGGGGAAGTGGATTGCCAAGATCCTTGAATTTGATCTTGAAATAAAGCCTACCAAATTGGATAAAGGTCAAGGTTTAGCTAGGTTGTTGGCTGAATCTAATTGTAAATCCTTGGGGGTCAATTTCATCAACATTTTTTCATAGAATCAACAAGCTGAGTTGTCTGATGAAGATCCTCAAGTCACACCCCCATTGGCAGGATGCATTTGGTATAAAGACATTATATTTTTCCTACAGAAGTTGCAGCCTCCTGATGGAATGGAAAAGAGCAAGGTAAGATCTTTGAAACTCAAATCAATTAAATATTGTCTGATTGATAAAGTATTATGTTGGAAATACCCTTTAGGAGTGTTGTTGATATGCCTATACCCACAAGAAGCCCAAAAAATCATGTATGATTTTCATGACAGTTTATGTGGGGGGCATCACTTCTGGAGAACCATAGCCTACAAGATTCCCAGGGATGGATATTTTTGGTCTAGCCTCTTCAATGATGTTTGTACTAAAATCAAGGCTTGCGTTAAGTGTCAACAGTTCTCTGGAAAGCAGCAGCTCAAGTCTTTGCCATTGAAGCCTGTGGTAGCTTTAGGACCTTTTCAACAATGAGGCCTAGATTTTATTGGAGAAATCCACCCTGCTTCAAGTGGTCAGCATAGATGGATCTTGACTGCCACAAACTACTTTACTAAGTGGATAGAAGCTATCCCCACAATAAATGCTTACCACAAAGTAATCATTGGTTTTCTTGAGGATATTGTGGCAAGATTTGGTTGTCCAAACATAATTTTCACTGATAATGCTTTAGCTTTTAAGGCTGAACCATTGATTAAGTTTTGTGAACAATTCAAAATCACATTGCTTCACTCTACTCCTTAATACCCCCAAGGTAATGGACTGGCAGAGTCCTCTAACAAGAGCCTTATTAAGATCATCAAAAGACTGTTAGAGGACAACAAGAAGGCATGGGATTCAAAGATTAAATTTTCTTTATGGGCTGACAGAGTGACAACAAAGAGATCTCTTGGTGTCTCTCCTTTCCAACTTCTGCATGGATTTGAGGCCATCTTTCCTTCTCAGCTTGCCTTGCCTGTGGAAAAATTATTCCAAGATTACCAGGGAGAACGAGATGATATGATTAGAAGAATACAATATCTGGTAGAAATAAAGCAGACTAGGGAGAAACTACTGGACAAAGCACATGACCATCAACAGAAGATCAAGAAATCTTTTGACAAAAAGGTCAACAAGGAGGATTTCCAACTGGGAGATCTAGTACTTAAATTGGATGCACCTAGGCAAGATAAAGGCAAGCACCGTAAATTTGAGGCCTTATGGATCGACCCCTTCAAAATTTCTGAAGTTTTTTCAAATAACACTTACAATTTGCAGGATTTGGAGGATGTTGAAGTTTTTAGTAGCCCTGTAAATGGGCATTTTCTGAATTTTTTTTTTACTTAAGCCATGAGTGGCTTCCCATGTCATTGTAAATATCATTTTTCTTTTGTTTTCAATTTTTATAAGTGACTCAATAACCCAACAACTAAGGCACTGGAACTACTGGTTCTTGGCAGCTCGCAAGGAGCATGCCATCCCCTGTGGAGCCAAATGTTATCACATGAACTTGTCAGAGTCCTGTGGGTTTGTGGTTTCTACCTAAGTCTATAATTTTTCCCTGTCTCTATCCTTTTCACATACCAAGTCTTAATTTTCCCCTTCAGTCGACAAAGTCATTTTTGTTTGCCCCTTTGTGTTTGAGCACTCATCTCCTTGGCGTCTATCACTGATCCTTCTGTCTTCCCAAACCCACAACCAGTTGTCCAAATCCTTGATTGTGCAGGCTGCAGCCATGAACACAAAGCACAGATTTCTCAAATAGTCTATTTCAGGATTGAAGCATAACCAGAAAGCAGTTTTAATTTTTTAGCGTCGAATTTACCGAAGCTGCCGAAGTGGCCAAAGGCCTGAAGTCATGAAGGCCCGAAATGGATATGAGTCGTTCATCAACAAGAGTCGTGTGTCGTCATATCCCTAGCTCTGGAGAATTTTCTTGGACCAAATAATGTTTGACTATTGAAAGGCCCGAAGGCCGATCCACGAAGCATATCTCAGTCATTGTTTTGAAAGGGAAGATCTGATCCATTGATTTAGAGGGGGGATATTTGAGCTGCTGATCATGAAATCCTCATCCAAGATCATGATACCGACGACCACAGTCCATTGCGGGAACGCAACATGATCGGGCGATAAGTTTCTTGAGCGGTCCCACAATTGAAACCATGATAAGTCAAGAGAGATACGTGGTGAATGGAGAAGGATTGCAGGCCCAAAATAAGTCTAAATCCAAACCACCTTTGATATTCCCCACAATCACGTGCTCATATAACATCCTATCTAAGAGCAGAGCATGGTTGTCACTCACTCGTTGGGGCATGCAATTTTTCCCCAAGCACCTCGCTCCACATCACCCCTGCGTATACATGATCAGACTGCCACCTGCAAAGCTCGCATTGGTCACAGAAAAATACGATTCATAGCCTCAAGGCATCAGGATGGACTCGTAGAAGTCATTGGTACCATCTAAGAACAATTATGGCTGTCAAACCCAGTCTTAATCCCAATGAATACAATTATTGAAGATTGTGGGCAACAGTTGAGACCTCGCCTCATCCCATAAATGGAAAACATTGCAGAGAGAAGCCATGAAGGTACACTTACGATCTGAATCTTCCTTATGGGCAATTTTTCTTGTAAAGAACATAAATATGCCAGGCTCGCATTTGACATAATGAGGTCTGCACAACCTGATAGAGTGGGCGCCGAGTGAAGGATTTGAAGGCAGTAATCTGATCACATTCCTGGTGGTTGCAAAATTTTAGTATATATACTCAGTTTTGATATTTTGTTAAGGTCAAATTGTTGAGCTACGCTCCCTGCTATTGTAATATTTTTATGAAGAACACTGGTTCTCTGGTTATGTATTTGTTTTTGAGACATCTTGGTTAATCTAAGTCAACTTTCTTGCTCCATATTATTTGCCTCTGATACTGAGAGAGTTCATGAATGATTGATTCACATGAATTGTTGTAACTGTATTATGATGAATGTTTGATTATAGTGTTGTTATAATTTCTTTCAGTTTTGTTGAAATTTGAATCCAAGAGGATCTTGTGTTTGATTTTTTCCTCCTTAGGTTGCTTGAAGACCTGATTTCCATAGCAGAACTCTACACTCTCCTCACCAAATTCTTCCCTCTATTCACCCTTACTCCAACTTACTGACTAAAGTTGATTCCAGACCTTAAATGCTTGTGCATGCTAGTCCACATTTCTGAGTTAGAACGTTATTATCATTGAATCTGTGCCCATTTGACCTCTTTAAAACCAACCTGTGACATATAAATTGATGGGTACTGGGCTTACCTCGAACACAATTTGGAGGTGACTTCTAGTGCTAACAACCCCCACCCAACCACAAAGGTGGTGCCCGACTTCCTAAAATAGTCTAAAACAAACTTAGAAATGCAAATTTCCTACCTCCATTCCAACTGGACTCGACTGACTAAAGTCTCTCTTAAGCACATGGTTAATATTTTTTCGACCAACATAATTGGACTAATTGGATCATATACAAGGTTGAGCCCTATTTACTTGACTAAAAACATAAGTAACAATAATATATAGTTCTCCCTTTCAAGAGGGTTGCAAGTTAACTGGATGGAGCATTGAATGGTTTTGGATGGGTGCCATTCACCCACCCCTCCCATAGTGTTCCATTGAATTGAGCCAATTGCATCACTTTTGAATCTTACATAGCCATTATTAGGAAATATTCTAGGCAATGCATCTACAACTTTCTAAGATGCTTGAGGTACCTATTATTGTAGAGTAGTACCAAGCTTCCTTTCTCAAAATATTTTTTTTGATATGGAAATCACATCGTTCCTTTTTCAATAAATTCTTAACCATTTGGTAGTGGTGCACTAAGAAGCGGTCTTCCTCTATGTTGTAGGAAATAATCCCCAATGAATAGGATCAAGGAACTAACAAAGTGGACATAATAAACACTACTCAACGTTCTAGATTCAATTATTATTCCAAAGATGAAGGAAATGAATGGAGAAAAATACCTTCGACCAGTTGGTTGGCCCCTCTATTGTCTCGTTTAATTTGTTTAGAGAAAATCTTGAATGCTCCAAAATTCTACTAGAATATGCACACAAATGAAACACACCCTTCCTCAAACCATTTAAAGAATTAATTATCAATGGAAATATGAGAAGAAAAAATTGTAACTAACTGATCCTAAATAACATTAGGTGGTTAATTCCTCCTTAAATAATGTAATTAAGAATATATAATTAAGTGAATGTAACATACCCAGCCACCCACAGGCCGGGGTACGCTACCTTCAAGCCCGCCCTTGGACTTCTTTCTCTTACAGATACCTTTTAAAAATTAAGGATGCATAAAAGAAAAGACTTTAATGACATGCACAACAATATCCAGCAAGCATGCATAGTCTAAAGATTCAATTAAACGATAATTAAATATACATAGCGGAAATACATTCATATACATGTAAATGATACCATAACAGAAAGCACTTATCTTTATGAAAGATGACACCAACTGGTTGCAGACCAAGGATGTTCCACCCAACCGTAGACACTACTGTTCCAAATCTCAACAACAGTGTCACCCTCGAGCCAAGGCTATGAATCCACAAGGACGGTTCCAGAGTGTTACTTGGCTTCCCGAACTAATTAGCACCCAAGCTCTCACAGGCTTCCCAACTCTCACAATAATCCAAGTACCCAACTCTCTTCTACCCAGCTTGCACAGCCCGAGAGAATGGACCTCAACCCTTCTCTGCCACACAATCCCTCAGGTACTCCTTCTCCTTAATTCAGGTTCCAGCACAACTGGTCCAGAATCTCAATGATGGAACTCTCAGGACTCATAGTTGTGATAAATGCTGGACACAAGCCAACGCATCTCAGACATGAGGCCTCAGGTCATGGTTGTATCACACCAGCGACCACTACAACCAACTATCCTGTGGCTAATCTTCAGTAGTTCGGCTCCCTTTCCCTGAGCCAAAATGCGGATGACGGATGGATCAATGAATAGGTAAGTGGGTGCATGGAGGTGCGTGCATGAAAGTGCATGAGAGATAGAATGGTGTGAATGCAAAAGTGAAGGAGCGAACGAGTCAATGAACAACCCCCCCATGATACCAGAGGTGGGTTTAAGTAACTTTGTTGGGAAATCAAGAACCTCCTAGCCTTCCCCAGGAAGCTCACGTAACCGATCCCCTCCCTTAGACAAAAAGGGGTAATTAGAATAGGAATAAACACTTAGCCCCTCAATCCCCCTCTCTTGTGGAATCATAGCCCCCTATAAATCTAGTCCTTTTTCATCTATTAGCCAGGGATGTGTTTATTATTAATAATGATAAAAAAATTACATGTCTTGGGCATAATGGACCTTTAATAATTGTTTGGGCACCCTGGCCTCTCAACATTGTAACAATACATTATTTAAAATGGGGGTTCAAAACCTGGGGTGTTACATCCCCTCCTTATTTTGGCACTATCCTCAGTGCATATACAAAATAGAGATAAAAATCTCAAATTTATTCAAAAAGTTACGGGTACTCTACCGGCATGGCATCTTCATGCTCCTAGGTAGCATCTTCAGGTCTGTAGCAGGTCCACTAAACTTTTACCAACTCTATAAATCGATTATACAGAATTTGTACCTTTCTGTCCAATACTCGTACTAGCTAAACCTGAAAATATCTCTCCGTCTCTACCTAAATCAAATGCCAATCAATAACATGGTTAGGGTCATGTACATATTTCTTTAGTAAAGAGACATGAAATACATTATGCACATTCATGGAAGCAGGCAATGCAAGCATGTATGCAACTAGACCTATTCTGTCCAATATTTCAAATGGACCATAGAATCTGGTTGCCAGCTTCATACAACTACCCAATTACAAAGAGATTTTCTTGGGCTTCACTTTCAAAAGTACATGCTCCCCTACTTTAAACTCTCTAGCTATCCTTTTCTTGTCTGCATAAAATTTCTATCTATCCTGAGCTACCTTTAAATTCTTCTTGATCTTGACCACCTAGTCTTCCATGTCCTTGAGCAACTTTGGCCCAAGTACCACTCTATCTATTGGGTTGTCCCAGCTTACTAGAGTATCACATTTCCTATCGTACAAGGCCTCAAATGGGATCATTATCAATGAATCTTGATACCCATTATTATATGCAAACTCAACCAAGTGTAAGTAATCTTCCCACTTAGATGGCTTATCCATCACATACATTATCAGCATGTCTTCAATTATTCGATTGACCCTCTCTATTTTCCCATCTGTCTGGGGATGATACACTGTGCTAAAGTTTAGATTTGTGCCAAATACTTTAAACAATCCCCTCCAGAAATTGGAGGTAAACTTTTTATCTCTGTTCGAGACGATTGTCCTAGGTATGCCAATGCAACCTAGCAATTTCCTTCATGAAAATTTCTGCAATATTAGCCAATGTATGCGTTGTCTTCACAAGAAAAAAATGAGAATCCTTTGTTAATTTTTCAACCACCATGATGATTGAATCATGTTGCTTATTCATTCTGGGTAATCCTGTGATGAAATACATGGTGATCACTTCCCATTTCTTCTCTGGAATTGGCAAGGGATGTAGCAAACCCATTGGGTGCCTATCCTCATCCTTCACCTTTTGACATTCCATACATCAAGTGATGTAATCAACAACATCTTTCTTCATTCCCGACCAAAAGAACTGGCTTCTTACTGCTGTAATCATTTT
The DNA here is from genome assembly GCA_010110895.2 of Picea sitchensis. NCBI lineage: Eukaryota > Viridiplantae > Streptophyta > Pinopsida > Pinales > Pinaceae > Picea > Picea sitchensis. The sequence goes on along the minus strand of SNQJ01S0030542.1, from coordinate 43,228 downwards.
CTGGTAACCGAGATGTCCAGCATAAGGAACATCATCCATTTCCTTTAGTACCAAATTCCTCAGTTCTCCAGAACTAGGAACATAGGTTATATTTTTATGCATGAGTAATCCTTCTTCCTTTATCTCATACTCCTTTATTTTTTGTTGTACATTTCCTTGCTGTAGGTTTTCCTTTACCTGTAGGTAATGTTGGTCTGTAACAAGACCATATAAAATTCTTATCTTCAAGTCTGACTAATCCATACTGATAGAAGTAGCATGCATGAGAGGCACTCTTCTACTAAGTGCATCGACAACTTTACTCTTCTTTCCCTTGATATGCTTACGATACTCGAAGTCATATTCCTTAAGAATTCAACCATCTTGTTTTCACGACATTCAACATCGGACGTTCAAAGATACTTAGACGATGTGGTCTATCCTTACATCGGTTGTTCAAAAAGATACTTCAGGCCAATGTGGTCTGTCCTTAATTCGAATTTCTTCCCCATGAGATAATGCCTCCACATCCTCAAGGCATGAACAATGGCAGCAAGTTCCAAGTCATGGGTGGCATAGTTACTCTCATGTTCCTTAATCTTTATGGACTCATATCCAATGACATGTCCATTTTACGTGAGGACTCCCCCAAGTCCTTCCTTACATGCGTCTATACATACCACAAAAGTTTCATTTGGGTCAGCAATCTTTAACACAGGTGCACTAGTAAGTAATTTCTTCAACAGATTAAAATTATTTTCACACTTGAGTGTCCATTCAAATTTAGTTCCCTTCTTTTGCAAAGAAGTGATGGGATGAGAAATCTTAGGGAACCTTACTATGAACCTTCTATAGTAGCCAACTAATCCCATAAAAGATCTAACGTCTGACACATATCTGGGTGTTTTCCATCCTCTAATGGCTTCGATCTTCTATGGATCTATTGCTATGCCCTGCTCTGAAATAATGTGTCCCAAGTAATGGATCTTCTTTTGATAAAAAGAACACTTACTCAACTTGGCATACAAATGATGTTCTCTCAGTACTTGAAACACCAGTCTTAAGTGGTTTTCATGCACCTCTTCAGACTTAGAATAGATAAGTATGTCATCGAGGAATACTATGACAAACTTATCCAAATAATTTCTGAATATGACATTCATTAAGCACATGAATATAGTTGGTGCATTGGTCAGTCCAAAAGACACCAATGCAAATTCATAATGCCCATACCTGGTCCTGAAGGATGTCTTATGAATGTCTTCTTCCTTGATTCTTACTTGATAGTATCTTGTCCTCAAGTCAATCTTTGAGAATATATTTTCTCCTCTTAGTTGATCAAAGACGTCATCAATTCTGGGTAGAGAATATTTGTTCTTTATAGTGTACTTGTTCAACTTTCGGAAGTCAATACACATCCTCAAGGTTCCATCCTTCTTTTTGACAAAAAGTACTGGTGCTCACCAGGTTGAAACACTTGGATGTATGTACTCTTTCTTCAACAATTCCTCCAACTGCATTTGTAATTCTTTTAACTTTGGTGTGCTCATTCTGTAAGGTGTTTTTGACACCGGGGAAGCTTCTGGCACTAAATCAATTGAGAAATCTATCTTCCTTCTTGGTGGCAATCCTGGTATTTCTTGGAATACATCTTCAAATTCTTGTAGTATCGACAAAGGCTTGGCCCTTTTGTATTATCCAGCCTTTCCACATGAGCTTCATGCAATTGACATCCTTTCCTAAAACATCTTTTTAGCTGTAAGGACGAAATCTCCCTTATAGAGATGGGTCTTGGAACTCCTTTCACAGTGCTTTGTTTTCCATTTCCATCAAGACATGTAAATGTCTTGTTATGAAAATCTAGGACAGCATGATGCTTGTCCAACCAATCCATTCCAATCAGAATATCATAAGACCCCAATGGTATGATATTTAGATCAATACTAGTATTCATGCCATTAAGACTTATGGAACAACTTATGACCATATCATGGATTCTTCTTTTGGTTCCAGTGGCTAACTGAACCAAACTTGCTTTTCCAAGTTTACTTTTCTCCAAATGTAATCCATCCACTATCTTAGGATCAATGCAGCAATGACTTGCTCCTGAATCAATCAAAATAGCAATAGGTTGATTTATGATCTTACCTTCCACCTCGATCATATTAGACTAGTACTCTGCTTTTCGATCATTTAAAGTTGCATAGATTCTTCCCATATCTTCGACTGTTGTAGCCTCTTGGATGTTGTGAACAATATTTACTTTGTCCCTTATGTGTGGGCAATCCTTGTATAGGTGATCTTCCTTGCATCCCCAACATTAGATTGGTGGTCTTCCCCTTTTTCCCAAGGAATCTTCTTTCTTGAAATATCCCTTAGCATACTGATCTTGATGATTTCTATTAGGCTCATTCCCATTGAAGGGAGGTTTGAATCCTTTCCTCCTCTGATCGGACTTCGCATTCTTCTTGTCCTTCCAATATTTCTGCAGGGATTCTCTTCCCTGGCCTTGCTCAAACAGGTATTTTTCCTTCCTGATGGCCTTAGTCAAGGTCTTGGGTTCATCATACTTGATCTTTTCCTTATAAAAGGCTGGCAGTCCACTTAGAAATATTTGTATTTTCACTTTCTCATCACCAATTAACCTAACATACTTTAGCAATCCCAAGAACTTCTTCTCATACTCTGCCATAGTCATGCTTCACAACCTGAGTTCAAAGAACTCCTGCATTTTCTTGTCATAGAAATGCTTTGAGAGGTACTCCTTCTGGAAGTACTTCTTGAATTGCTTCCAAGTGATCCTACTTTCAATAACATGTTCCACTTGCTTTAGTTGGTCCCACCACATTGCATCTTTCCCGTGTAAATGGTAGGTGGCAATCCTAGCTTCCAGGTTGGATGAGTAGTTATGCAGTCCAAGCAACCATGCTTCGGCATCATCTTACCTTTCTCTTTCACCATCAAAAGAAGGTGGCTTGAGCTTCCTCAGATCTCCTTGCGAACTATCTATCTCTTGTTTCCTTCTTTGGTGTCTGATAAGAGACACCTCTGGACTGCTTACGGGATATTTCGATGCATAAAAAATTCTTTCTGAGTAAGGAGGTGAGTGGTGTCTATGAGCTCTTCTAGCACTTATGGAATAACCCGTTTTTCCACGATCATCTCTTCTTTCATGGAACCTACCTTCTTCCTCTTGTCTTGAGTTTGATCCCTTCTTTGTTTGGCTCTACAACTGATTTAAGATATGCAACACTCGAGCATTTATATGACTTTGCTCTCTCATCAGTCTCTCATTTTCTTCTTTGTACCTCTACACTTCCATCTTCAGGCTTCTTACCGTTTCTATTAACATTTCCTGCTCTCCTTTTCCCTTGCGTCCATTGGACTCTGTCTTTGCATTACCAACTCTAGTATTCTGGCCTTCGGCCTCCTTATCCTGACTGGAGGCTCCCTTGCCTTCTTCCATTTCCTCAATACGCATCTCGAGTTGATGTGTTTAAGCCCCTTAATTATGAAAAATGTACAAGCAACCATTTTGTTAGAATTATGCATATGATAAACAAAATTTCCAAACCATACTACAGGTCTCTTTTTTTTTTTTTCATGGAGATCATATCCCCATTCTCCAAAAATAACAGTGTCATGTTATCCTTGGCCAACAAAGAACTCATCTTGCACAGGCGCTTCCTTCAAACCACCCTTCCAGGTGACCGCGACTAGAAAATGAAACTAAATCCTTCCTTAGCACCTTTCTGTCTCGAAGACAACCAATTTGGCCCTTATCCCTCCTTCCCTCAACTCTCAATCTGCATATGACCACAACCACAACCTTGCGCTTAGTTGAAAAAGTTCTTGTCTAGAGCTTCGAGACTTTGGAACTTTAAGCCAGGACTGAATCAACGGTCCTCGTTCTCTTTCACGATAAATGATCGAGGTTCACTTCGAGACTCCATGCTTCGGGGGTCTCAACTTTCCCTACTTGCTTACTCCCGGAATGCTTTTACTAGGAGTTCATGATCTTTTGACGGGTGTCCTCCCATAGATCAGCAACTGTGAATTGCTTCGGCTCTTCGGGCTTCGGAAGTTTCAAACTTTCCTCTTGCACTTTCTCCCGGAGTGCTTTCACCCGAAGTTGACAATCCTTCGACATGTGTCTTCTGGAATCAACGGTCGATACGTACTCCAACCTTCAGGGCTTCAAGATTTTTTGACCCAACGCTACCTGTCACATCTTTTCTCCTCTGGAGTGCCCAGTCTCTAGACTGCATGATTTGTCTCCACATGGTGAAATACTAGAAGCAGACATGCGGCCCAATCAGGCAGGTGACACGTGTCATGTTCTAACTGACTTTTCAATACTCCAAATGCTCAAAACTTACTGACACATGGCACACATTCCATGTGTCCACGTCATCCTAGGTGACATTCGCAAGCCACGTCACTTCAGAATTCTGGGGTCTACGTCACCTTCAGGTGACGTCATCGTGTGCCACCACTTTGACTCTTTGGGCTTCGAGACTTCGAGAGTTTCCATACTAGCACACTTCCAATTCTCCTGAACTCTGCATTCCTGAACTGGCCAATCTGTTGCCATGTGTCCTCTTGGATCAGATGACTAAGATTCACTCCAGGTCTTCACCCAGATTCCATGGATCTGCACCATGTGTCCTCCTTAATTTGATGGGTACGATTTCTTTGGGTCTTCGAACTTCAGAAATCTCAAATTCCTGAACTTATCTGGACCCATTGGCTTTTATTTGAAGCCATGGATTTGGTGGCGCATGGCTCTCGGTAGATCAATGGATGAGATCCTCTTGGATGATCGGATGGTTGAGATTTACTTCATCTCTCTGGCTCTCCGGGCTTCGGGAGTCTCAAATCTCAACTGAAAACCTCTCGAACAGATTCCTCTGAAGTTACTAATCTACTGAAACGTAACCTCTTGGCGATGAACGGTCAGGATCTACTTCAGACGATCTGACAATCGACGTTTAATTCGAGTCTCCGACTCTCCAGGCTTCAGGAGTTTCAACTCTCAACTTCCCCTCGCTCACTCTTTCTTAGAGTTCCTTCACTTGGAGCACACGATCGGTTGACACGTGTCCTCCTATGGATCAATGGTCCCCAGCTACTTCGACTATTCAGAGTTTTGATGTTCAAGACCTAACTTATCGCATCACTACGTGCCTTTCAATTTGCGGGGGCACGCATCAAAAGTTTGGGGTAACCCTCTTTTCACCCCGTAATTCTCCTGATTCTTACACGTAACCCCTTGGGGAAACCATGGTTTGGATTGCGGGACCGCCTTGGGAAATTATCTCCCATGAAACTCGGTTCCCTGCAATGCCTCATGTCCATTGATATCACTCTCCAATGGCATCTGACGGTTGTGACCTTAACCCTTGCTTCCTTTTCATCAAACGACCCCTGTTCACCTGTCCTCCGATCCAATGATCTCGAATCTCTCTTGATCCTGCAGTGGCGATCGCTCCCAAATTCAAAGGGGACGATCACAATCCTTCGAACCCATTACATGGGTCTCTGACATTCTATCTCCCGCATAGATTCTACAACACCATTCCTCCTGATATTTTCAACTCCATGGTCAGAATTTGATCTCGACCTCGAGACTCTGGCCAACATACCTGGCCCATACTGGCCCGGTGTTTCAATGAGAAGCTCTGATACCAAACTGTAACATACCCAACCACCCACAGGCCGGTGTACGCTACCTTCAAGCCCGCCCTTGGACTTCTTTCTCTTACAGATACCTTTTAAAAATTAAGGATGCATAAAAGAAAAGACTTTAATGACATGCACAACAATATCCAACAAGTATGCATAGTCTAAAGATTCAATTAAATGATAATTAAATATACACAGTGGAAATACATTCATATACATGTAAATGATACCATAATAGAGAGCACTTATCTTTATGAAATATGACACTAACTGGCTGTAGACCAAGGACGTTCCACCCAACCATAGACACTATTGTTCCAAATATCAACAACAACGTCACCCCCGAGCCAGGGCTATGAATCCACAAGGATGGTTCTAGAGTGTTACTTGGCTTCCCAAACCAGTCAGCACCCAAGCTCTCATAGGCTTCCTAGCTCTCATAGTAATCCAAGTACCCATCTCTCTTCTACCCAACTTGCACCACCTAAGAGAACAAACCTCCACCCTTCTATGCCATGCAGTCCCTCAGGCAGTCCTTCTCCTTAATTTTGGCTTCAGCGCAACTGGTCCAGAATCTCAATGCTGGAACTCTCAGGAGTCGCAGTTGTGAGCAACTTTAGACACAAGCCAACGCATCTCAGACATGCGGCCTTAGGTCACAGCTAGATCACACCAGTGACCACTACAACCAACTATCCCATGGCTAATATTCAATAGTTCGGATCCCTTTCCCCAAGCCAAGACGTGGATGGAAGATGGATCAATGAACGAGTAAGTGGGTGCATGGAGGTTGGTGCATGAAATTTCATGAGGGATAGAATGGTGTGAATGCAAAAGTGAAGGATCGAACAAGCCAACAACCAACCGCCTCATTAGACCAAAGGAAGGTTTAAGTAACTTCGTGGGGAAATCAAGAACCTCCTAGCCTTCCCCAGGAAACTCACATAAACGATCCCCTCCCTTAGACAAAAATGGGTAATTATAATAGGAATAAACACTTAGCCCCTCAAGCCCCCTCTCTTGTGGAATCACAGCCCCCTATAACTCTAGTCCTTGTCCATCTAGTAGCCAACGATGTGTTTATTACTAATAATGATAAAAACATTACATGTCTTGGGCATACTCGCCTTTTAATAATTGTTTGGACACCCTGGCCTCTCAGCATTGTAACAATACATTATTTAAAATGGGGGTTCAAAACCTGGGGTGTTACAGTGAATTGTAACATAATTTTTTTTGGGGGGAGGGGACAAGAGAGATCTTCATATATTTATCAAAATGTGAAAACAACAGTTACAAAACAATACCTATTTCGTTGTTGACACCTTCAATACAAAATTCCAAGTTCCTCCTGCTTGGACAAGTTATAGATGTCAATTGTAATTCAAACTCCTTACTATATGTGGATGGGAAAATCAAAGAGAATTTATATCCCAACTCTAAGCAAGGGAGTCAATGCCAAAAAAAAAGGTTTCTGTAGAGGGAATGGTCATAAAAATCCATGGAAAAATTCTCAAGACAATGTTCCAACATTAGGGTACTAGAATGATGAGTGCAATGTCCCTTCTCCAACATTTGAACCTAATTTATACTAATAAAAGTTGTTTATGTTTTTTTCCAATTGGAATTAGGGTTGTACAAGTGTATGGATCCTATAAACCCCACTCATGAGCACATAATTAATGGACATTTATTAATTTTTTTCACTTTTTGGAAGACACCTGCACCTTTATTGAAGGAAACATGTGGGTACCCATGTGTTTATCATACAAAACCCATGGGTATGAGTCAAACAATAAATTTATCATATGTTTCATGTGGAACAAAGACAAGCAATGGATGTTAACTTGGACAACAAGGCATCTATGGTCAAAGGTGATCAAATAAAACTATAATAGATGCCCCATAATGTTTGATTTTAGAAGAGAAGTTGATAGCTGAAATAAATTATTATAATACATAGGAATTTGATAAGTGAAACTAGGTGGAGTCCAACAAACTCAATATCTTAAAGATACTTGCAAGCAAAACCAAATTATCAAATTACTCTCTTCTCTAAGGTGGTCATACCCATGCCTAGTTGGAAGCAAAAATGGCAATCAATCAAGTATGTTGTGGATCCATGAAGTGTATATATAATGAAAAACCATGACACAAAATAATACACAATGGATCTATGTTAAGGAGAACAAATAGAGCTACGTGACATACAAATAGGTTCTCCAAAAGGTATGAATGTCATATAGGTAGGTGGTACTATATGTGCAACTCAAGTAGTAGAATCACAATGAAAATATATTATAGCCTCAGTTCTTCAATCCAAACATGTCAAATGTATTATTTTATGCCATGTGAATAAATTACTTGAATTTGAACATGGGAGAAACCATCTGATCATTGATCATTGATCATTGATGTATGTTGTTGATAGACATGAGGAAATCCACCAAAAATGATAATGGGCACCAAGGTACATAGTACACTCTAGCAAGTGTCAATAAATGTATAGACGTCAAACAATTTAGGAATATATCGATTAGGATTCATTAATATATACCCACTCTCAATAGTGAGGGAACCTGCCACTGATGTCTACAATCCCCAAGGAAATATATAATCTTGAAATCTCATTCTCAGAGCATAGAAGCTCATTTCGATAGGAAGAGATCCATCGGAAGGAGAGAATTAAGGCATCCCTCACAAACCAACATGAGAACAAATCAAGAACATGATATGTTTTTAAGGTATTGGACAATAAATAGATAAAACATACCACCAAGTACATTTTTTGTATGCATCAGATGAAAACAATGCACAAAGAAAACCCCTTGAATAGTATTTTAGAATGAATATTGTTGAAAAGGGTGAGAATTTCACCAATTATGAAAGTGAAATCAAAGGTACAACATGAATCCCACTATGTGAATAAAGGTATTTCCATCAAACATAGGGAAAACCACTCAATCAATGATCAATAATGAAAATCACTAATGAGCATAAGGACACAAAATGTAACACCGTGGGTTTTGAGCCCCATATTGAATAATGTATTTTGTTAATTGATGAAAGGCCAGAGTGACCAAACAATTAAAAGAGGCCAGTGTGCCTAAGAAATGTAATTTTTTTATCATTCTTAATATAAAACACATTGATGGATTTTATACAGACAAGGACAAGAGTTATAGGGGGCTATGATTCCACAAGAGAGGGGGCTTGAGGGGCTAAGAATTTATTTCATATTTTTAATTACCCATTTTGTTTAATTGAGAATAACGGTTAAGTGAGATTTTTGGGAGGAAGGCCAAGTGATTCCTTGATTTCAAGAACTACATAAACCCATGTTTGGTATGGGGTGGGGGTTCCTCTTCGGCTGTTGGTTTCTTCTCATTCACTCATTCACTCAATTGCTTGTTGTTCACACATTTTGTTGGGATTTTCACTCCACTCATTCTCTCACCCACTTGTCTTTCCTAATTCGTGTCTTGGCTTGGGAAAGGAAAATGAATTGTTGAAGAGAAGCCATGGTATTTTTGGTTGTAGAGATTGTTGGTGTATTCCAACAATGAATCAAGGCCTGCATGTCTAAGATGCTTTGGTCTGTGCTAAGATTTTCTCACAGTTGTGAGTCCTGAGAGTCCTAACATGGAGATTCTGGACCAGCTGCACTGGATCCCTGGAAGGAGATGGACAGCCCAAGGGACTGTGTGTTAGAGAAGGGGGTCCATTCTCTACGGTTGTGTACGATGGGTAGAAGAGATTTGGTGTACTTTGGATTGTTGTGGGCATTGAGAAGCCTGTGAGAGCTTGAGTGCTGATTGGTTTGGGAAGCCGAGTGACACTTTATAACCATCCTTGTGGATTCATAGTCGTAGCTTGAGGGTGACACTACTGTTGAGAATTGGAACATTACTGTCTATGGTTGGGAGGAATGTCCTTGTTCTACATCCAGTTGGTGATTCTTTTCATTAAATATAAGTGCTCTTTGTTATGGCTTTATTTACTTGTGTATTTATTCCGCTATGTATTCAATTATCTATGAATTTCGTATATGTTATATGCATGCTTGTTAGTTATTGTTGTGCATGACATATGGTTCATTTATTTTATGTTGTAGCATGAATATTGATCAATGCATGTGAATATTTCATGCATCCTTATTAATTAGAAATGTATCAGAACATGAAAGGAGTCCAAGAGTGGGCTTGAAGTAGCGTGGCCATTCAGGGGTGGCTGGGTATGTTATAGAAAGTGATGAAGCCCGGCCTACAGGTGGCTGGGTATGTTACATATTGGTATCATAGCTTCAAGTTGAAACATCGGGATGATATGGGCCGGGTCAGTTGGTTATATTCTTGTGGTTGAGATCAATTTATGACCTTGAAATCGTAAAGCTTAAGAGAAATGGCGTTGCATAGTCCACGTGGAAGTCAGAGCATAAGAGATCCTTTATAAGGGATCGTCGGATAGTGACCATCCCTTTTGAATTCAAGAAAAATCACCCCTGTGGGATCAAGGGAGATCTCGGTCATTGGATTGGAGGGAAGGTAAACAAGGGTTGTCTGATGAAGGTGAAACCAGAGGTGTGGGTAAGGTTAAGTCCCAACCATCAGATCTAGATTGTTGATCGCCAATCGTCGATCGAGGTGAAGTGCGAAAGGTAATACTTTAGAACTTCATTTCTTCATCGATCTTCGTAGGTTGGAAAGGCCTGAACTACCGAAGGCCATAGTCACAAAGCCCCTTCGGTTGTCCGATTTGATGGGAGGAGTGGAGGGATCTTCGTCATTGATCATGGTCAGTCGACATTGACCGCTTCAGGAGTTTTTACTCAAACGTTTTTAAATTTAGATGAACTTCTATAACCTGGAGTCCCGGAGCACCAAAGTCGTGAAGTCCCCTCGACCGTTAGATCAAGAGAAGGACTTTGGAAGTATGTCAAATGTCAGATCTAGTAAGGGTGGAAGGCTAGCGGATTTTCAGAGAATCGAAATCTTGCCACTTCAGCATTCGGTAGTTCATGAGTGTGGGGGTCGTCTAGAGTGAGAAGCCCTGAAGCCTGAAGCCTAGAGTTAATCACAGCCATTGGATATGGGAGGAGTGTGAGTCATCGATTTCAGTTCGACATTTGGCTATCCGGGAGGTAACATGTGTTGGACTCGGGAAACACCTGAAGCCCGGAGTCCCGGAGTCTCAGATTTGATATCAGTCAGAGATCAAGGAGAAAGGTGTGGAACGTCCATCGATTGATGATGTGTCACCCAGATTGTATTGTTTGGGGACACATGTCACCCAGATTCAACACCTTTTGGACCCCAATTTGTCCATTTTTTAGTGACACGTGGCACATGTGCCACAGGTCCATGTCACCCTAGGTGACATCAATGTAACAACCCTAGTTAAATAGATGCATAGGGATTATTAATTATAATTAATTTGATAATCTAACTGTCCTAATATGTTTAGTTAAACAATAATTATTTCTTAATAATATTAATTAATTAATTAATTATTAATTACTTGTTCATATCTGTCAATGATTAATTAATTAATTAATTGACTCATTAAT
>SNQJ01S0030542.1:15952-26006 GCA_010110895.2 Picea sitchensis | reverse complement strand
GGGGGAGCACTGTATTTTCTGTGGCATGTATTTTTGTGGCATATAGTTCTGTGGCATATCGTCTGGTTGGAGGAGTTTGATTTTGGGGGTTTTTGAGAATCATTGCAGGGGGCAGCGGGTTGCTGGGGGTTTTGGGCACGGGGGCCAGGATTCCTTTCGGTATCCTGGAGCTAGGGAGCTGGATAGGCTGCTCCTAGCTGGTTGGGAGGTTAGTCGATTTGGACAGAGTTGGGTCAGTGCATCAGGTTGGGAAAGGAAGCAGGGAAAGGACAACCAGAGCAGGGGGAATTAACATCAGAATGAGGTATTTTAAATATGAATTTGCTGAGTTATTTTCATGCTGTGGATAAATTTTAATTTATGTTGAATATTTATGCTTATATGATGGTGAATGAATTATTTATGTATGAGAAAGGAATTATATGTTTATATGTACGAAATTTTGGATTTAATTAAGTATGGTCCCTACACATGGTATCAGAGCCCTGGTTCAAAATCTAGAGCCAAGGGCCTACCTACCCACCTAGAAATTTAAACAACCTGAAACCCTTTAATTATATAAATCTGGTCCAAGCTCTAGCTCTGCCTAACCTGCAAGCCAAGCACAAATTTTTTTTAAACAAATATAAATATAAATGACATACATATTGAAAATGTAAAGGAATCAATGACCTTATGCCTGGTATATTGTATAGTAGATAATAATGTATAGTAATATTGTATAGAAAATATCACAACGAAAAAAAAACTTTTAAGCACAAGCTTTGCCAATAGGGCTAACGCTACAATCTAATCATCCTATTTTAAAGTCAAGGACAACCTTACTCTTTAATTTCTCACCACCTTGAGCTCATTTCTCCTTGGAAACCCTGGTTGGGAAAGAAAGAAAACTTGAACCCAAGTCTCTTATTCATTAATAGGGTGCGGTAGGTAGTTCAAGTTTCTTAATCTCTTTTGTCCCGCCCTTTCTTCCATCCATGGGAAGGTGATTAGGAAGCTCCAAATTATTTCAGACAGACAGGTTCGTTCCCCTCCATGAGATTGGTTGGGCCTCTCACTACCTACCCATCGGTGAATTACAATGTAAGTGATGCAGTTGCTGGGTTGGCTTAATTATATCTTCTGCCAGCGAAATGCACTAATGGTATTAGGCTCCAGGGTTTGAAGCCCAGAAGAATATTTTGGAATTTTGACGCAGCCCTCCCAACCCACAGGTCAGAAGTCCACATACACAGGATCGTTCTTCACCCTTTCCCCGAAGAGATCTTGACCGAATCTTCTATTTCCCTTTTGGAAAATCTACACCCATAGCAAAACCTCGTTGGATTCCTTCTTCACACTTCGGAGAATCAAACTTCGCGATTTCACGAATCCTGTGGTCGAGTGTCTTGTCGCTCAGACCCCCGAAACCCGAACTTCTGAAACTCTGATGTTTGGTCACCCAAAATAAATCAACGGCTATGATTCCCTGCTTGATCCAATGATTAGTGCGATTTTCACATATTGGGAGTTCGAGACTCTCGATATCGAAAGCTCTTGTCAGCACAAACCCCGAAATCCTGAATCCTGATATCAATTCCAGATTTTCGGCTTTCGTGAGTTCACGAGTTGCGATGGCATACAACTCTACTCCACGAACCCCAAAATCTTGAAATGTCAACCTCCGACACGATTCTCAGCACTGGCCCCACAACTATACTTCTCGTCGTTTCGGGACTTCGCACTTAGCGAGTTCGCGAGTCCTGATGCAAGGATTTCGGGACTTCAATTCATGAAACCCCAAAGTGGTCAATGCAATTGACTTCCACATCTATGCTTCACCACCTGTCCACCTTGCTGACTCCTATGGTCCCACACACACGTTTCTTCTCCCTTTTCGGGACTTCGCCTTTCACGACTTCGCGGACTTTGATACCAAGTCTTCGACCCTTCAACTCACGAAACCCCGAGATGCGATTTCGCAAGTTATCCAACGGTCATGGCTGACTTGGATCCTACAAATCTACCTCTACTGAGCTTGAACCTTTGAAAACAATCATTGTAATTTCCCTGCTATTCTCCAAGATCTGACGACTCGTGGGACTTCGCGAATTCTCCACCAAGAATTTCGACTGTCCAATTCCTCCTTGACAATTTCTATGAAATTAACAAAGTGTTCTTCACTGGAACTTATCTTTCTGCAAAAAACTTCGCTGCGCCTTCTTGCAACACTTCAAGGCACTAGCCCTCTTGAGCTTTCTCCGCAACTTGAGTCTTCAAGAAGACTCCTACACGCACTCCTTTCGGCAGTTCTTCAAACACTTTCAAGTGTTGAAGTCCTTCGAATCTGCGCACTCCCTGCAGCAGTAGTCCTCCAACAATTTCTCAGGTTCACAACTCTGAGACTGCCTCGGCCTGTGCACACTTTGCATGGCTCTTGTGCCTTACTGCACTTCTAAGGAAATGAGAACAAAAGCAAAACTATCTGAGCCTTCAGAGACACAACTCTAAATTCTTGTCAATGCACTCCTTGCGGACAACTTCTACTGCACTCCTTGCAGGAATTCTAACTCAAACAGAGAAACAATTGAAACTCATTCCTTACTCTCCCTCTCTTTAGATTTCAAACATTTAAATATGAAACCATACATTCACACATCAAAGCAGATGCATAATAGAGAGTAAACAAACATATATTAATCAGCATGTACAAACACAGAAAGCAATTGAACACCATGAGTCTGAATCAAACTTCATATATTAATCTTGGAACTTTTGTACATGGGTTCTTCTACACAATTTTCTGCTTCTGCTCTCCTATGCTCTTGCTAATGTTACAATGATACAAGTGAGGGTGTCTCTATCCGTTTTCCCCCTTCTCCTAAAGCTGTCTAATCTAACATTTAATTTCATCTACTTTCATTAACTTCTATAAATGCCTTCTACCTACTAAGGACGAGAGCTAATCGCTCAAGGTCCATTACAATATTACAAGTGCGCTCCTTCTTAATTATCTCATTTAAGATTCCAAAAAAATTTCAAAAAAAAAATGTGTTGGGTGCTTTTCCAGCTGTCTTTTATCTCCGCGCTGGCTCGCTTGAGATGCTCCTGCATCATACTTGCTCACTTGAAAATTTTCATGGGCTCCTATCCATGAGCTCGTGCACAGTCTGTCCATGATTTTGGATCTCTGCTTTGTTCTCCCAGCTGGTGTCTTCAACTTGATGACCCTTCCATTTGACTAAATACTCAAAGTATTCTTTTCTTCTGGTCCTCTTGCTGACCCTTTTATCCATTATGCGCTCCATCTATGGCTTTTCTGCAATTGGCATCTGCTTCGCCACTGAACTTCTGGTTGTTCATCACCTACTTTTTCTCCTTCAATTTTATATGGGTACAAATCCAAAACATTGAATATCGGATAAATTCTGATCCCATCTGGTAATTCAATTTCATAATCATTTGCCTCGAATTTCTTCAAGACCTTACATGGTCTGATTTTCTTCATCTTGAGTTTATTATATGTTCCTCTCGGGAACCTCTCCTTTCTCAAGTGTGGCAAAATCAAGTCACAAAATTCAAATTGAAGCTATCTTCTGTGTTGATCTGCCCTATGTTTATACTTCTGGCTTGAGTTCTACAATCGCTCCTTCACCTGGCTTTGAAGTTCCGTCATTGCCTCTGTGAAATCTTCCGCACTAGCACTCCTAGTTTCATTCAGTTCTAAATCCCTCAACTCAAAAATCCCTCTCGGCTGCATGCCATAGACAATCTGAAATGGAATCTGTCCTGTGCTTCTGTTAACTGAGTCGTTATAAGAAAATTCTGCATGTGGTAATATGGTGTCCCACTGGCTATGGTGTTCTGTCACCAAGCTCCTCAGTAAATCTCCCAGACTTATGTTCACTGCTTCTGTTTGTCCATCTGTCTGAGGATGATAAGACAAACTGAAAAACAAGTCCATGCCTAGATTCTTCCATAGGGTCATCCAGAAGTGTCCTATGAACTTCATATCTCGATCTGAGACTATACTCTTTGGTAAGCCATGAAGTCGAATGACTTCTTTGAAAAACAGGTTTGCAGTGTGAGTTGCATCGCTGGTTTTCTTACATGGAATGAAATGTGCCATTCTGGAAAATCTATCGACTACCACAAATATTGAGTTGAACCCTCTTTGTGTTCTTGGCAACCCCAATATGAAATCCATACTGATTGCATCCCACGACTTCTCAGGTATGGGAAATGGTTGATAAAATTCTGCATTCTGCCTCTTCCCTTTTGAGTGTTCACAAATTCTTCATCTGTCCACAAATATTTTGACTTCTGCTCGCATTCCTATCCAAAAGTATGACTCATTCAACCTTGCGAATGTCTTGTCATGACCGAAGTGTCTGGCCAATCCTCCACTATGTCTTTCCTTCAACAAATTCTCCCTCATGGAGCATTTGGGAATACAACGTTGATTGCCCCTGAATAACAATCCATCCTGGATCATGTATTTGTCCCAGTAGCTTCTACCTCTGAGAATTGGATTCTCAGTCACCTCATATGCTTCCTTAAAATCTGGATCATCTCTGTACATGTTTCTGAGATCATCAAAACCCAATGTTTTGACTCTGAACTCCTGCAACAACAAACATTTCCTGCTCAAAGCATCAGTGACTTTGTTAGTAGTACCAAAAATATGTTTAATCACAAATGTGAAATTCTGCATGTACTCAACCCATTTTACATGTCTTTGATTCAGCTTATCCTGTTGAGTTACAAACTGTAATGCATGATTATCGCTATATAAAACAAACTCCTTGGGAATCAAGTAGTGTCTCCATTTCTTCAATGCCTGAACAATAGCATAGAACTCCTTTTCATACGTGGATTATTTCACTTTCACTTCAGTCAGCTTCTCACTGAAATATGTTACCGACCTGTCTTCCTAACTCAAAACCGCCCCTACTGCAAATCCGCTTGCATTGAATTTCACTTGAAATGTCTTTTGGAAATCAGGCAACACTAGAATTGGTTGTTCTGTGATCTTCCTCTTCAATAGATTAAAACTCTTCTTGGCTTCTTCAGTCCAGTGAAAAGACTTATGTCTTTTCTTCACTGTTTCCATCATCGCTACACTAATTCCACCGAAATTCCTAATGAATTTTCGGTAGAAACTAGCCAATCTGTGAAAACTTCAAACTTCAAATATATTCTGTGGCGACGACCAATTCTTAATTACCTCTACTTTATCTGGATCCATCCTCAATTTATCTGCGGATATAACGAATCCCAAATAGATGAGTTCCGTCTTCATGAATGAGGACTTCTTCATATTTATCAACAACTTCTCCTACTGTAGCCTCTTCATCACTATAGCCAAATGTTTCAAGTGTTCAGCTTCTACTTTGCTGAAAATCAATATATCATCAAGATATACGATAACAAACTTTCCGATGAAATCTTTCAGGACTTCATTCATCAACCTCATAAAAGTGCTTGGCGCATTTGTTAAGCCAAACAGCATAAAAATCCATTCATACAACCCTTCGTTAGTCTTGAATGTTGTTTTCCATTCGTCTCCTTCTCTCATGCGAATCTGATGATAACCACTCTTCAAGTCAATATTTGAAAAAAAAATTGCCCCACTCAAGCAATCCATCAGATCATCCATCCTTGGCAATGGAAATCTATACCTGATGGTTATTTTGTTGATCACCCTCAAGTCAGTACACATCCTCTAGCCTCCGTCTTTCTTCAGACTGAGTAGTATCGGAACAACACACAAACTCAATCTTTCTCTGACCAACCCTTTATCTAACAAATCCTGGACTTGTCTTTTGACTTCTTCATTCTCCTGCGATGTCAATCTGTACGCTGCTTTGTTTGGAAAACTAGCTCCAAGTATGAGATCAGTGTGATGGCTCACACTTCTTATCGGTGGAAGCGAACAAGGCAGTTCATCCATGACTATATCATCAAACTCTTCCAGCAGTTCCTGAACCTCTTCTGGTAAATCATCTACCTTCGTATGGGCTAAGACAATCTTAGGCTTCCTGACCACAATGAATTGTGGTTCCTCCTTCTTCTTAACTTTGGTAAGGAGTTCCTTCCCACTCATGAGAAATACAGTGTTGCTTACCTCAGGTTTCACCTCTTTATCCTTGATCGACAACAGCATGTGAGTTCTCCCATTCTTATCTAGGGTGTATGTGTTCATCCTCCCATCATGAATCACATTCCTGTCATATTGCCATGGTCTACCCATCAATAGATGACAAACATCCATAGGAATAACATCACACGATATCTTATCGTTATATCCTCCTATTTTAAATTCAACTAAACACTATTTTGTGACATTTACCTGATGTCCTTTTTGCAACCATGAAACTATGTACGAGCTTGGATGATCAATTGTCTCCATATCCAACTTTTCTACCATCTCTATAGAAACGAGATTATCTGTACTACCATTATCCACAATGATTTTTCATACCCTTTCCTTGGTCTTGCAAGCAATCCGAAAAAGTCTATCTCTTTGGACTGAACTCTCCACCTCCTTCTCTGGCGTTAAGAGAACTTTTCGCATCATTAGCGATCTTCCATCTTCATCATCCTCTGCCTCAACATTCTGCCTTTGTGCTTCGGCAATGTGAGTTTCTCCACCTTCTTTCTTCTTATCTGGACATTCAAAATACTTGTGTCCAACCTTTCCACATGTAAAGCACTTTATTACTCCACCTCTTCCTCTTCCTCTACCTCTAGTATGAGGAAACATGTTGTTATTAGCATACTCCCCTCTCTAATCAGTATATTCCCCTCGTTGTTCAGCATACTATCCTCACTGTGAGCTTCCACCTCTCTCAGTTTGAGTCTGAGGCTTCTTCCATTCCTCCTTTGGTTTCTGATTTCTTTCCTGGACAACTGATTTTCCCCTAGGTTGACTTCTTCCTCAGCCTCTTTGACCTTGTTTTCGGCTCAGCTTCTCTTCAACCTTTAGAGCCATTTGATAAGCATATTCCACCATTCGTATGGTCAACATGCTCATCTCATCCTGAATTTCATATCTCAGGCCATTCATATACCTTTCTACTTTTTCATCATTGCTTTCACGATGACCTGCTATGATGTTCAACATGTAGAATTCTTCCATGTATTCCTTCACTGTCATCAACTTCTATCTCAAATTCTGCATCCTTCGAAATAGAGTAATTTGGTAATCTCTGGGGATGAATTTCACTTTCATATTTGCAATCATTCTGTCCCATCTCTTAATTTTCTGCTTGCCTTGGCAACGCCTGTCAGCTTGCAGTTTATCCCACCACAATGCTGCATGTCTTTTTAATCTCGTGACAACATGCTTGACCTTCTTGTCCTCCTCGACATATTCATAGTCAAAGTATGTGTCCAGATCTCTAATCCAATCTCGAAGCTCTTCTACATCCAGATTTCCTTCATAAACTGGAATGTCCATCTTTGCTTTAGCGCCCATTCGTGCAATAGCTCGAATCAAGCGTTCATTTGCTGCATCTTCCACTGCAATTTCTTCTTCTCCATGTTTGATTTTATTTTCACTTTTGGAATCACTAAGATCCCCAGCATCGGCTGTGCGCCTCTGTGCTATCTCCATGTCTTCATGTCTGGCGCGTAGATCACGCATCTCTCTTTCCATGGCTGGATCAGGCATCTACCTACCCCTTCTTCTTGGCATTTCCCTCTCCTCTAGCGGATCGAGTGTTTGTCTATCCCTTCTTCTTGGCGGCATAGTGAATCTTTCTTTTCCCTGCTACAGAAAGAAAATAAATCTTTCTGAGCTCTGATACCAAACCTGACGCAGCCCTCCCAAACCGCAGGTCAGAAGTCCATGTACACAGGATCGTTCTTCACCCTTGGCCTAAAGAGATCTCGACCCACTCTTCTATTTCCCTTTCATAAAATCTGCACCCATAGCAAAACCTCGTGGGATTCCTTCTTCACGCTTCGGGGAATTGGACTTCACAATTTCATGAATCCTATGGTCAAGTGTCTTGTCGCTCAGACCCGTGAAACCCGAATTTCCAAAACTCCGATGCTTGGTCACCCAAAAGAAATCAACGACTGTGATTCCCTACTTGATCCAATGGTCAGTGCAATTTTTGCATATCGGGAGTTCAAGACTCTCGATACTGAAATCTCTTGTCAGCGCAAACCCTGAAATCCCAAATCCCGATATCAATTCCATCTTTTCGAATTTCATGAGTTTGCAAGTTACGATGTCATACAACTCTGCTCCATGAACCCCAAAATCCTGAAATGTCAAAATCCATGAACGCATATGCACAACGCGCCAAGGCAAGCCCACGAGTCAAGCATTGAAGGATAATTAGTTGTAAGCGAAAAGTTTAAAGGACTTAGACTAGGACAAGCGGGAAGGAGGCAGCATACACACTAGGAAAGTAAGCTAGAGGAATTGGCGAGTATGGTGCAAGGCTAGCGTAGCTACCGGGCAAGGGAGTCAATAGTTTTCTTAGGTGAAGAAATCAAGCTTAGACACTTAATCCTAACCCAACCAATCCCCTGAAGAGAGTAACGTCTGTTTACAGACAAGTAAAGAAAAACTTACGCCTAACCCTGTTTCTAGTTTAAGTAGTGCAAATTTGAAATGTCCTTGAACTCACCCTGACAACTTTGGTTGATGCAAGTTAAATCATACAGGATGGTTAGGAATTGAGAGAATCGAGGCAGGGGAGCATCTTTGTAGGCACCGCCACCACCATCGCCTGAACTAGCTCTCATACTGCGCTCGTTGGAGGCCATAAATGAGACTTTAAAGGGGCGACAACCAGCAGGGATCGAGGTGGAACCCCCACCATCTAGAACGGGTAATCTAGAAGCGACGAGGGATTCAAGGGGAGGACCTCCACCCAAAGACATCACTCGATAATTGTAGAAGATCAAACTTCTAGAGTTTGCTTGGGGTCGCGCCAGTGAATGCGAGGAAGCATGGTTGGAAGGCATGACAAGGTGTTTTGCCTTAAGGGACTATGCATCCAGCTCAAAGGTGAAGATAGCAATTTTTCAGTTAAGAGACAGTGCCTTGAACTGGTGGGGAAGCCTAGAAATACAACTACATCTTACCCCAGACACAGTATCTTGGGAACTTTTCGAGGAGAGGTTCCAAAGGAAATATCTGCCAGCCTACTATGAGGAACAACAGGTAGGAGCGTTTCATGCCTTAGTACAGGGAAACATGACCATAGAAGAGTATGAGATCAGGTTTATGGAATTGGTCAAATATGTTTCATACATGGATAATGACCAATGACAGGTAGAACGCTTCATCTATGGGCTAAACCCTAATATCAGAGCTATGGTGCGGATGTGGAAACCGTATTTAGTAGCAGAAGCAGTGGAAAATGCATGTTACATGGAGGAACACTTGATCTTGAATGGAGGTATGAGGTCAACATTTCTGCATCATCCTGGATTTGTCGGGAAGGCCCCTATGACATTTCCTAGGGGAGGGGGATCAAGGTCACATCCATATGGTAACAGAGTTGCACCAAGGACAGTAACCACAGGGATTTCAATGGCTGCGAGCGCAGCATCTCGTTCATCACCAACGACATAGACAAGTCCACGTCCATCTCAGAGAACAACTAGCAGGGGAAGGGGTTCCAGGGGAAGGAACTCATTTCAGAGATAGTCACATAACAGTGTGCAGGTTCAATCCTGTGTTACTTATTAGGGATGTGGAGGATCCCATTACTAGTGTGACTGCCCAGAGTTACAATCAGGATTCGTGCATAGAGAAGGAAAGGCACGGATGGGAAGATCAAGTAGCAACCACCATATTTATGTAGCGGTTAATAATCGCCAGGCCGAACATCAATCCACGGTGGTGGAGTCATTAGGTATGCTAAATCATATCAACATTAAGATTTTATTTGATTCTAGGGCTACAGATAGTTTCATTTCACCATCTTCATTAGAAAAGAGTGGGTTGGCAGCCGACGAGCACGATGACTTTAAACAAGTCGAGATGGCTTCGGGGGAAAAACAAGCAGTAGGACCTAGTGTTGATAATTGTATAGTAGACCTAGGAGTG
>SNQJ01S0030541.1:58165-71863 GCA_010110895.2 Picea sitchensis | reverse complement strand
CTTCAAAATGCCTCAGACACCAAAACTAAAAAAAACTCAAATCGCAACATTCTACTCTAATTTGCAACTATACTTTTTTATAAAATTCACAAAACTGCATCTGCTCATACTACAACATTAGAATGCTATTATAATCATACTTCAACATTGAAATATTTTTGCCTTATAAACATTCTTCCATTTAATTGCATTAAATTCGGCAGGGACTACGCTGCTCCGCTGCCCTTGTTTATATATGCGAATGTTGTATTGGGAATGTAATTGGTTAATAGTTTGAATAAAGTATATGTAGCTTTTTTTTATCCTTCTTCTATAAAGTTATGAATATATAGATTTCATTCACAATGTCATAGTTGCAATGTTCATTTGTGTAATACTTTTTATCACAAACTGTTATAACTATATAACAGGGTAAAGAAAATTGAGCAAACATTTATTTTTATATGAATTTTTTGTTTTTTCATAAGTAAAAAACTTTTATATTCATAGTAGAATATGCATGTTATAGTTTTTCATGATAAGTTTTTGAAGGTTTTCTTCATGAAATATACTGGCCTATACATCTGTTTATTTCAAAATAGGTTTATAAACATCTGTTTATTTCAAAACAGGTTTATAAATATCTGTTTATTTCAAAACAAGTCTATAAGGACTTTTTTTTTTTCAAAAAACTTCTACAATTTGGTTAAATTGTCCCTTCTACAATATAGTTAAATTGTAAAAAAAAAAACAATCTAGTTAAATTGTCCCTTCTACAATCTGGTTAAACTGTCCAAAAAAACAATTTGGTTAAATTGTCCCTTCTACAATCTGTTTAAATTGTCCAAAAAATTTTACAGCCTTACAAAAAGAAAATCTTCTTTAGAGAAGAAATTCCATTGCTTCTGTTCCTTCAAAAAACTCATAAAAATGGGATGCTCCTTTTGAGAGTTCATCTGTTTTTGAATTAAGTTCTCCGAAAATGTGTTGGAAGGAAAACCATTTAAAGACTCTGAAAGTGAGCTTGATGTCTCTTAGCAATGAAGTTAATCTCGGGTTTTGAATATTATTGATACCCATTCTCCAATCTATCTCCAACTTGGAGTCCCCTGATACTTATAATTATATGAATTATTTGTTCAATACTATATCTTTTTATTAATTAATGTAGATTTATTTTAATTTTGAATTTATTGAACATTAATAAAGATCATTTTTTTTAATTGTGAAATTTTTTAAACATGTAAAAACTTATAAAATTGTTTTCAAATATTTTATTGATATATATCTAAATTCTTTTATTTTATTATTGTTATTTATTATTTATTATTTATTAAGTCATGTTATCAATGTTATTGTTATTATTATTTATTATTTATTAAGTCATGTTATCTATGTTATACATCTATTTTATATTGAATCGTGGAATACTTCTTTCAATATAATTAGTTAAATATCTCTTTAAACATTTTTATTTTTTCTCATAATAAAATTAAATATTTTATTTCTATATTCTTTATAGTTTTACTTTTCTCTATAGATACTTTACACTAATTTATTATTATTTATTATTTTATCTTATTGTAACTATATTTTCTTTCTATTATTATTAAATTGCATTAAATATACTTAACAATAGTATACATAACACTCAATGTGGCTTCTATTAATTAGTATTTATTTGATTATAAATACTTTACATTAATTTATTATTTTCTCTTATTTTGATTATATATTTTTTTCTATTATTAAATTACACTAATTATCCTTTATACATAACATTCAATGTCGGTTATATTAATTAGTATTTGATTCTTTTTACATTTTTGCATTCATGATCATAACAGTCGAGTCTGATAATAAGTAATGATCGATATTATGTCTTACAAAAAAGATTAAAGGCAGTTCAGGTCTCCAAAAAAGAAAACTATGACGATCCCAACAAAATAAAGCATTCAAGGATGGAAACGGATATTATTTCCTGTGACCAGATTGATGTTCAATGCATATAAATATGTTTTATAGTTGTCATTCCTCCCAGTTCACATTGATAGTAGGATATCATTCCTTCTGGAACAAAAAGAGCATCTTTGGAAAGTTGGTCTGCAACTTTGTTGAATTCTCCGTAGACATGGTGAAAACTGGTAGCCTGGAAATCTTTAATGAGATATTGAATTCTCCTCGTCTAGCCTTCTATAAAACATCCCTACAACCTTGCTTTATCATTAAGCCAATCTATAACAACTCTGGAATCTCCACATGCTTGTATCTTCAAGAGAGAAAGATATGAGGATAAGGTCAGGGTCGCCCAGATACCCAATAACTATGCCTTGGTGTTAGTTCTTGCTCCCCCATTTACTGTCCATCTGAAGACCCAAGAGTCAAAAGTCCTGATTTCACCTCCTACATCGCACACAATTTTATTTTTCTGTGATGTCGCATCAAAGAAAGTTATTGAAAAGCCTTCTAAATAGTTAAGATTACAGTCCCTTAAGGGAGCGACTGGAGTGGAAGAATAATGTTGCTTAAAAAGTCCCAGCACTTTAATGAAAACAGAGTGGATAGATGGCTGTGAGTTTTCAAAGATAACATGATTTATTTCGATCCAAATATACCAAATCGTGATTACTGCAAGAGAAGGAGCTATCATTTTGTCTTTTGTCCATTTATAGAAGTAGTCTGATAGATCCTCACCTTCCCAATTCTTTTTGAAATTAAAAAAAACTTTTAACCTATCCCAAATCATTTTTGAGAAACAACAATGAATGAAAAGGTGATTTATGTCCTCACTATGAGGATACATTGACTAGGTCCTTCCCATCCTTTTCTCTTAAAAATATTCCAGGTTAAAAAAAAATTATCCGTGGCCAACCGCATAAAGAGTTTGATCTTCATCTGAATATCCCATTTACAGATGGAATTCCTCCAAATCTCTACCTGAAAATTCAAAGTAGCTAATATAATTTGACAAAGTAACTGAAAAATACAGTCCCTATTTGTACTAACAATATGTGAATGTGATGCAGGAGCATCACGAATACATTAAGCGAGCCAACGCGAGAGCATAGGATAGTTGGACAAGCCAACATATTTCTTTTTTGAATTTGACTTTGGAATGGTTGCGCCAAACATTAATGTGGAGAGTTAATGAAGCGCACTTTGTATATTGTAATGGACCTTGAGCGGATAGCTCACGCCCTTAGGCAGATGAGGCAATTAAGATAGTTAATGTAAAGTAGATAGAACATTTAATTCTAGATTTGATAGCTTTAGAGCTCGAGAGGGAAACGGGATATAGACACCCTCCTTTGTACATTGTAACATAATTCATAGGAGCAAGAAGAGAAGAGCAATAGAGAAGTGTAAGAAGAACCTCCATGTACAGACATTGAATTAATAAAAAAACTTTGATTCAATTCCATGGTTGTGTTATTCTCTGTGTGTTGATGATATTATGCTCATGAGTGTTTGCTTCTTGTCATACATTTGCTTTTATATATGTTGTGTATGTGATTTCATGGTTGATTTGAGATCTGAGAGAATGAGTGAATGAGTTTCAATTGTTTCTCTAAGTGAGCCAGAGAATTACTGCAAGGAGTGCAGTTGAATTTGTCCGCAAGGAGTGCATGACTGCAGGGTTCAATTAGGGAAATATTTTGTCCTCGTTCATCTCAGAAGTGCAGATTTGGCACCAGAACCGTGCAAGGCGTGCGCAGGTTGGACGAAGACTCAGGGTTGTGATTCTGAGTGAAAGGGATTGAAAGATTTCTGCTGCAGGAGTGCGCAGGATCGAAAACTTCATCACTTAGTCGTGTTTGAAGTTTTGCCGCAAGGAGTGCGTGCAAGAATTTCTTCCTGAGGGATTTGAAGTCGTGTACGCTCAGAAGAGATAGGCCTTCAAGGTTGTCAAAGAGCCGTGGAGAAAAGTCATGCGTGAGCAGGTTACAAGGAATATACGCAGGTTGACGAACAAGTCTCGCGGAGAGACACTTCTTGTTCGAGGATTGCGTAAGGAGGAAAGTGGACGTGAAGTCTACAGTGAAGGCGGAAGAAGTTCGAAGTCTGGGAGAGCAGGGGCGTCGATCAGAATCACGGGGAGTGTGACTCTATTCGTGGATCGGGCATATCAACATTTTGCGTGAAAGCGATTGGAAATTTGGGTGTGGAGATCGCGAGGTGCGAAGTTCCGAGGAATTTCGTAGATCACGGGGACCACGAGAGTGGGGACGTGGCAGGTGATCTCGGGACATCAGGTCTCGGGAGTTGAAGGGCTAAGAGATTGGTCTCGTGAGTGGCGAGGACACGAGAGAGCGAGATCGCGAGATCGGCATCTCGGCGAGTCGCGTATCGGGGTTGGAACCGTAAGTGTTGATCGTCGCGAATCGCGAAGTCACGATATAGCGAAGATCCGATAGCGGAGTAAGGGAAGTCAGCGATTGACCGACATCTCAGGTCTCGGAGATCCGAGAGTCCAAGATTCAAATTCGAACTCGCGAAGGCACAAAGTTCCGATCCTCCGAGTGCAGAGAGGAGGACCGAGTAAGGAAGAATCTGTGGGTAGATCTTCCAATAGGAAGACAAAAGAGTATTGTACTCTTCGGGCCGAGAGAAGAGAAGGTCCTAGAGGTAGCGGACGTTCCAGAGAGGGTGCGGCTGCGCCAGAGTGGTATCAGAGCGGGAGTAACTCTTTGTTTTCTGCAACAGAGAAAGAAGAGAATACACCATGCCACCCAGAAGGGAAAGGCAGTCACCTGATCCCGAAGACAGGAAGGTGCGAAGAAGAGGTAGGCCGGTAGGAAATCCAGAAATGGAACGGAAGATGAGAAATCTTCGAGCAAGACTCGAGGAGATGGAGACATCACAAAGACGCGGAGTTGGTGCTGGGGATCTTAGTGATTCCGAGGTTGAAGAAGAAGCTGGACATGTAGAAGAGGTCACCGCGGAAGATGCATCAACCGAGCGATTGATCAAAGCCATCACAAGGATGGGTGCGAAGATGAAGATGGATATTCTAGTCTATGAGGGGAATCTGGATGCAGAAGAATTGCTGGATTGGATCTGAGCTCTTGACACCTACTTCGATTATGAGGAGATCGAAGAGGACAAGAAAGTCAAGCATGCAGATACGCGCTTGAAAGGACATGCAACATTGTGGTGGGATGAGCTACAAGCTGACAGACGCTGCAAGGGCAAGCAAAAGATCAAAAGTTGGGATCGGATGATCGCGAAGATGAAGTCGAAGTTCATCCCAAGAGATTACCAAATCACACTGTTCAGGTGAATGCAGAACCTGGGATAGAAGTTGATGACGGTGAAGTAATACACTGAGGAATTTTATAAGCTCAACATCAGAGCAGATCATCGGGAGAGCGATGATGAGAAGGTGGCGAGATATCTGAATGGTCTGAGATATGACATTCAGGATGAATTGAGCATGGTAACCATCCGAACAGTTGAGGATGCTTATCAGATGGCTCTAAAGGCAGAAGAGAAGCTGAGCTGTAGGCAATGTCAGCGAGGGCGAGGTAGAAGTCATCCCAGAGGCAAAGAAGTTGCCCAGGAGAAATATCAGAAACCCAAGGAGGAATGGAAGAAACCTCAGGGTAAGGTTGAGAGAGGTGGAACCTCACAACAGAGGCAACCATATGTTGACCCGAGAGGACAACAGATTGATCAACGAGGAGATTATGCTGACGCAACCACTCTTCCTTGTACTAGAGGTCGAGGTAGAGGAAGAGGAGGAGTAATCACGTGTTTTACATGTGGAAAGAATGGGCATAAGTCATTCGAGTTTCCAGAGAAGAAAAATGATAGCGGAGAAGCTCACATCACTGAAGCTCGGAAACATGATGCCGAGAATGAAGATGCAGATAGCGGAAGATCGCTTGGGATGCATAAATTCCTTTTGACACCTGAGAAGGAGGTGGAAAGATCGGTGCAAAGGACCAGACTGTTCAGAACAACTTGCACAGCCAAGGACAGGAAATTCAAGGTCATTGTGGACAGTGGAAGCACCGACAATCTCGTTTCAACCGAGATGGTGGAGAAACTAGAGCTGGAGACAACTGATCACCCGAGTCCATATAAAGTTTCATGGATACAAAAGGGACATCAGGTGAGTGTCATGGAACAATGCTTGGTTGAGTTCAAGATAGGGGGATACAATGATAAGATCCTGTGTGATGTTATTCCCATGGATGTATGTCATGTATTGCTGGGTAGACCATGGCAATCTGACAGAAATGTGGTTCATGATGGAAGGATGAACACATATACACTAGAGAAGAATGGGAGAACCCATAAGTTGCTTCCGATAAAGGATAAGGAAATAAAGCCAGAAGTGAGCAACACAATACTTCTCATGAGTGGGAAGGAACTTCTCACGGAGATGGAGAAGAATGAAGATCCACAATTCTTTGTTGTCAGGAAACCGAGAATCGTTCTGACTAGCACAAGAGTGGATGATTTACCATTTGAGGTTCAGGAACTACTGGAAGAGTTCGCTGACATCATAGTGGACGAATTAACTCATTCGTTTCCACCAATGAGGAGTGTGAGTCACCACATTGACCTCATACCAGGAGCGAGTTTACCAAATAAGGCCGCGTATAGGTTGACGCCGCAGGAGAATGAGGAGGTCAAAAGACAGGTACAGGAGCTGCTGGATAAAGGACTGGTCAGGGAAAGCTTGAGTTCATGTGTTGTTCCAACAGTGCTTAGCCCAAAGAAAGATGGAGGCTGGAGAATGTGTACAGACTCCAGAGCGATAAACAAGATAACCATCAGGTACAAATTTCCACTGCCAAGAATGGATGATCTGATGGATTGCCTGAGCGGGGCAAACTATTTTCCAAAGATTGATCTCAAGAGCGGATATCATCAGATTCGCATGAGGGAAGGTGATGAATGGAAGACAAAGTTCAAGACAAACAAAGGTTTGTACGAATGGCTAGTCATGCTGTTTGGTTTAACAAACGCGCCGAGCACATTCATGAGACTGATGAATGAAGTCCTGAGGGAATTCATCGAAAAATTTGTTGTCGTATATCTGGACGATATACTGATCTTCAACAAGACGAGGGATGAACATTTAAATCATTTGGCTATTGTGATGAGGAAGCTGCAGCAGGAGAAACTGTTGATCAACCTGAAGAAGTCCTCATTTATGAAGACAGAGCTCATTTATTTGGGTTTTGTCATATCAGCGAATGAGTTGAAGATGGATCCGGAGAAGGTAGAAGTGATTAAGAATTGGCCATCACCGAGAAATGTTTTCGAGGTGAGAAGTTTCCATGGTTTGGCTAGTTTCTACTGAAAATTTATTAGGAATTTCAGTGGAATTAGTGCCGCAATGATGGACACAGTGAAGAAGCGGCATAAGACTTTCCATTGGACAGTCGAGGCTGAGAGAAGCTTCAATCTGTTGAAGTGGAAGATCACAGAGCAACCGGTGTTGGTGTTGCCAGATTTTCAGAAGACATTTCAGGTGAAATGTGACGCAAGCGGGTATGCCATAGGAGCGGTCTTGAGTCAGGAGGACAGACCAGTTGCATATTTCAGCGAGAAGTTGGATGAAGCAAAGCTGAAATACTCCACGTATGATAAGGAGTTTTATGCTATCATACAGGCGTTGAAGAAGTGGAGGCATTACTTAATCCCAAAGGAATTTGTATTGTATAGTGATAATCATGCATTGCAGTTTGTGAGTCATCAGGAGAATTTGAATCAAAAGCATGCAAAATGGGTAGAGTACATGCAGAATTTCACGTTTGTGATTAAACACATTTCAGGAACTGCTAACAAAGTGGCTGATGCTTTGACCAGGAAATGTTTGTTGATGCAAGAATTTCGAGTCAAAACCTTGGGTTTTGAAAATCTCAAGGACATGTATGTAGGAGATGCAGATTTTGGGGAACCATATGAAGCAGCTGAGAATCCAGTTCTCAGAGATAGAAGTCCTTGGATAGATTATATGATCCGGGAAGGATTGTTGTTCAGAGGCAATCAACTGTGTATTCCAAATTGCTCCATGAGGGAGAACTTGGTGAAGGAGAAGCACAGTGGTGGATTAGCAGGACATTTTGGCCAAGACAAGACATTCGCAAAGCTGAGCGAATCATATTTTTGGCCAGGCATGCGAGCAGATGTCAAGAGGTTTGTTGACAGGTGTCAAATTTGTCAACATTCAAAGGGGAGAAAGCAAAATGCAGGTTTTTATCAGCCATTGCCCATACCAGAGAGACCATGGGAGGCGATCAGCATGGATTTTGTATTAGGTTTGTCGAGGATGCAAATGGGAGTTGATTCCATCTTTGTGGTGGTGGACAGGTTTTCAAAGATGGCACATTTTATACCATGCCAGAAGACCAGCGATGCGACTCACATCGCGAACTTGTTTTTCAAAGAGATTGTGCGACTACATGGATTGCCGAGATGTATAGTCTCGGACAGGGATACCAAATTCATAGGTCATTTTTGGAGGACACTATGGAAGAAGCTGGGAACTAATCTAGCGTTTAGTTCTGCTTATCATTCTCAGACGGATGGACAGACAGAAGTGGTCAACAGGAGTCTGGGAGACTTGCTGAGAAGCTTGGTGACGGAGCACCATAGCAACTGGGACAATGTATTGCCACAGGCAGAGTTTGCATACAACGATTCTGTGAATCGGAGTACATGCAGAAGTCCATTTCAGATTGTGTATGGGACACAACCGAGAGGAGTTTTTGAATTGCGAGATTCAGAACAAACTATGACTAGCAGCGCTAGTGCAGAAGAGTTTGTTGAGGCGATGAAGGAACTTCACAGCAAAGTGAAGCAACGACTGATAGAATCAAATAAGGAGTATAAGCGCAGGGCAGATAAGCATCGGAGACAACTTCAGTTCGAAGTTGGCCATCTTGTTCTGGCACATCTGAGAAAAGAAAGGTTCCCAAGGGGAACATATAATAAGCTGAAAATGAAGAAAATCGGACCATGCAGAGTCCTGAAGAAATTCAGAGAGAATGCGTATGAGATTGAATTTCCGGATGGCATCAGGATATCTCCGATATTTAATGTTGCAGATTTATACCCATACAGGGCTGGAGAAGCAGAGGCTAGAACTGAGGAACCAGTGATCTAGTGGCAGAAGCAGATGCCAATTATAGAAAAGCCACAGATGGAGTGCATACTGGACAAGCGAGTGGGTAAGAAAACCAGGCGCAAGCAGTATTTTCAGTACCTGGTAAAGTGGAAGAATCACCCAGTGGAGGATGCCAGCTGGGAAACTGAGGCGATAATACAGAAGCATGGACAGATCGTGCAGGAGCTCATGGACAGGAGCCCATGAATATTTTCAAGCCGAGGAGTACGATGCAGGAGCATCACGAATACATCAAGCGAGCCAGCGCGAGAGCAGAGGACAGCTGGACAAGCCAACGGATTTCTTTTTTGAATTTCACTTTGGAATGGTTGCGCCAATCATTAATGTGGAGAGTTAATGAAGCACACTTTGTATATTGTAATGGACCTTGAGCGGATAGCTCACGTCCTTAGGTAGATGAGGCAATTAAGATAGTTAATGTAAAGTAGATAGAACATTTAATTCTAGATTTGATAGCTTTAGAGCTCGAGAGGGAAATGGGATATAGACACCCTCCTTTGTACATTGTAACATAATTCATAGGAGCAAGAAGAGAAGAGCAACAGAGAAGTGTAAGAAGAACCTCCATGTACAGACATTGAATTAATAAAAAAACTTTGATTCAATTCCATGGTTGTGTTATTCTCTATGTGTTGATGATATTATGCTCATGAGTGTTTGCTTCTTGTCATACATTTGCTTTTATATATGCTGTGTATGTGATTTCATGGTTGATTTGAGATCTGAGAGAATGAGTGAATGAGTTTCAATTGTTTCTCTAAGTGAGCTAGAGAATTCCTGCAAGGAGTGCAGTTGAATTTGCCCGCAAGGAGTGCGTGACTGCAGGGTTCAATTAGGGAAAGCTTTTGTCCTCGTTCATCTCAGAAGTGCAGATTTGGCACCAGAGCCGTGCAAGGCGTGCGCAGGTTGGACGAAGACTTAGGGTTGCGATTCTGAGTGAAAGGGATTGAAAGATTTCTGCTGCAGGAGTGCGCAGGATCGAAAACTTCATCACTTAGTCGTGTTTGAAGTTTTGCCGCAAGGAGTGCGTGCAAGAATTTCTTCCTGAGGGATTTGAAGTCGTGGAAGCTCAGAAGAGATAGGCCTTCAAGGTTGTCAAAGAGCCGTGGAGAAAAGTCATGCGTGAGCAGGTTACAAGGAATAGACGCAGGTTGACGGACAAGTCTCGCGGAAAGACACTTCTTGTTCGAGGATTGCGTAAGGAGGAAAGTGGACGTGAAGTCTACAATGAAGGCGGAAGAAGTTCGAAGTCCGGGAGAGCAGGGGCGTCGATCAGAATCACGGGGAGTGTGACTCTATTCGTGGATTGTGCATATCAGCGTTTCGCGTGAAAGCGATTGGAAATTTGGGCGTGGAGATCGCGAGGTGCGAAGTTCCGAGGAATTTCGTAGATCGCGGGGACCACGAGAGTGGGGACGTGGCAGGTGATCTCGGAACATCGGGTCTCGGGAGTTGAAGGGCTAAGAGATTGGTCTCGCGAGTGGCGAGGACACGAGAGAGCGAGATCGCGAGATCGACATCTCGGCGAGTCACGTATCGGGGTTGGAACCGTAAGTGTTGATCATCGCGAATCGTGAATTCACGATATAGCGAAGATCCGATAGCGGAGTAAGGGAAGTCAACGATTGACCGACATCTTGGGTCTCGGAGATCCGAGAGTCCAAGATTCAAATTCGAACTCGCGAAGGCGCGAAGTTCCGATCCTCCAAGTGCAGAGAGGAGGACCAAGTAAGGAAGAATCTGTGGGTAGATCTTTCGATAGGAAGACAGAAGAGTATTGTACTCTTCGGGCCGAGAGAAGAGAAGGTCCTGGAGGTAGCGGACGTGCCAGAGAGGGTGCGGCTGCGCCAGAATGTGGGGCTTGACTCCCCACATGTGAAGCATGGTCGAAATCGAAATGTCAAAGGATAATGCTTAAATGAACAAATATTCTATGTGAATGTGGGGCTTGACTCCCCACATGTGAAGCATGGTCGAAATCGAAATGTCAAAGGGTAATGCTTAAATGAACAAATATTCAACTTAGGATATCCATAGACTTTCTAACACGTAATATTTATGATAAGCATATCCATTTCTCTTGACCCGAGGAGATAGTTTCCACGTGCTTAATATGGTCGTTAAGCATGGTTAGAAAGTTAGGATAGGTCTATGGACTTTAAACAAATTTTATTATACTTTGCTATTAGAATATCTATTTGGTTTTATACATCTTTTTCACTTTCCACGTGATTAATATGATTGTTGAGCAAATGACGTATTAAAATAAATATTGGCATATTTATTTTTTCTTTATATCGGGAGATAATTTTCACTTTTCAAATGATTAATATGTTGTTAAGCAAATGAAGTATATATATAAAAGATGATTCTAATCGTAAATTGTGGAGAAACAGTTTAAATTTTAATATAAGTAGATGTATTTTCAACAAGGGAAATAGCGTACCCTAATTTATTGAGCTTAGTTAGTAACCTAATTTATTGAGCTTAGTTTTTAATTCATTGGATAATGAATTTAATATTAATATTATTTTAAGATATTGAAATGATTGAGTTTAATTTTTTATTCTTTGGATAAAGCAATTAAAATTAAAATTATTTTATTTTTTAATAAAAAAAATAATATTAATATTATTTTAAGATATTAAAATGATTGAGTTTAATTTTTTATTCTTTGAATAAAACAATTAATATTAATATTATTTTATTTTTTGATAAAAAAAATAATATTAATATTATTGTTAATATTAATATTATTTTAACATAAATACGTGACCATAATGAGTAGTTAATATTAATTACTTTGTAATTTTAATCTTTGTGTATCATATATTAATTGGATTATTGGATTCACAAGTAGTCTCACAATGTAGAGCTACCTTGTTCATTTCAATGCGAAAACCTTTCAATCCTAGGTTTTTCAAGAGGATTGAACTCCTTAACAACTTGCAATTTAAAATTAGGAGGGAGGTGGCTAATTGTATTTGTTTTAATTGTATTTTTTTACTTACTTAAATAAATTATGAATTTTAATTTTTCCACGAGGTGTATGTTAAACTAGTATCCTATCAAACACTTGTGCATTATTATCATCATTATTAATTAGTTATTAAAGGATATGATCCATGAGATGCATGTTAAACTAGTATCCTCTCTATTAGACATTCATACATTATTATTAGTAATATGATGAGTAATATTGTTAAATACTTTTGTCTTTTCAAAAATCCTTGAAAGATGCATGTTAAACTAGTATCCTATCACTCTTGCATTATTATTAGTAAAGTTGTTAGTAAAATGATATGTGATATTGTTATATATTTTTGTGTTTTCAAACTAGTATCGTATCACTCCTGCATCATTATTAGTAAAGTTATTAATAAAATGATGTGTGATATTGTTATATACTTTTGTGCTTTCAAAAAATCTTAAGCATTAATATATGCCAAGACCAAGACCATATCGTCTAAATAGTATAGATATATAAAAGGTATAAGCATTATTATTTTAAATAATGCCATCCACTCAAAAGACATTATCCACTCTGTATAAATAATTCTAAGAAAAATATTGTAACATTTTGAGACTACAAAGGGTCCAAGCCACTAATCGATCAAAGAGGGGATCCACCATATGTAAGTTAAAGTGGAATTCTATCAATGTGATTGTGATAGTAGTGCTAAATTTGCGAGCATTGAAAGATTATTATGGTTATTGTCAAAAATGATTCATAGATAAAGATATTTTCAACACATTTATTAAAATATTTTTATCAAAATATATTTTAAAATCTAAATAATAAAATATCGTTAACAATTAAATTCATTCAAATTATAATTTTAAAATTTAGGTAAGATCTTTATTACTATTATTTACTCTTGTAAATAATGGTTTTGTCTCTTGTAACCATCTAACCATTTTTAATTTTAAGTTGTACATTTAACATTTCATTTTGATGGCATTCACGACCACTCAAAAAAACAAAACACACTTAAAACTAGATTTTCTTAAAATATTAGATGACTAGAGTTAAATTCTTAATAGAGTATTCTGACACTGCCCTTTCTTGAAGAAGCATTTTGGAGTTATGTATTTCAAAATTTATAACGTACCAGATCAAATGAATAATTGTTGTACTATTTTATTAAATGGATATTAAAGTAGCTCATAAAATAAATTAAATAAAAAACAACCTAAAAAACATTAAATAAAAAGCAGTTTACCATGATGCATAAAGATCATCGTTGAACATTTAACACTTAACATAGAACCATTGTTATGCATGCAAAACAACATTAAATAAAAAGAAGTTTACCATGATGCATAAAGATCATCGTTGAACATTTAACACTTAGCATAGAACCACTGCTATGTATGCAAAACATGTAGCAACTTTTAGGAAAATACTAGTAGCAAATTTTAGGAAAATACTAGTCCCGCTCTTTGCCCCCTAGATGACATATTTGTTTTGGAATCAGAACAACTGGCCATCATCTCCACCTTTTCCTAGGCAGTTCCGCGAGTTGGGAAGGAGTGATCTTGTTTCATCTCAGTGAAGAGAGATTGCAAGCAAG
>SNQJ01S0030541.1:12734-26377 GCA_010110895.2 Picea sitchensis | reverse complement strand
CTTATCCCACCTAAGAACCATATCTCCTACATCGAAATTATAATCAGTGGAATAGCTTTTTTCGAACCGTCGTTTAACCATTTGTTGGTGTTGATCCATTTTACGTTTATCTTGTGTCGTAGTTTCTTCTAGTTTGAGTAGAGAATTTATTTGACTTTCTAAGGCATGACACTCTTCTTCTTGGAACCTTTTAGCTAGCTGCAAAGATGGTAGAAATAAATTGGGAGGGAGAATAACTTCTCTTCCGTATACAAGAAATAACGGGGATTTTCCAACGATTGTTTTGGGTGTAACCCTATCAACCCGTAGTGCATAGAACAAAGTGGTATGACAATTTTTGTGATGTTTTGATACTGTTCTTTTAAGGATTTTAATTAAGTTCTTATTGGTTGATTCAATGAGTCCATTACCAAGTTGAGGGTAATATCTAGTGTAATATTTCAATTTAATTCCATTTTCCATAACAAAAACATTCAAATCCATCGAGGAAAAATAAGATGCATTGTCAAACACCAAAGATTCTAGAATTCCGAAACATGAAATGATCTGAGTTTCGAGGAACAAAATCACCTAATTAGTGTTAGCTACTCTTAGAGGTATAGCTTCATACCACCTAGTGAAGTAATCCGTTGTTGTAAGGATGTATTTATGTTGAAGGGAGGAGGCATGATTGATTGGATCAATGACGTCAAGGCCCCATTGTTGAAATGGTTGATCAACTGTCACTGGTTGTAAAGGGAAAGCAAGTTTCTTAACTTTTCTGGAAGCCTTTTGGCATGTAACACATTTGAGAGCCATGTCATGAGAATCTATAAACAACGTAGGATAGTAATAACCTACTCTGAGGAATTTATGGGTAAGTACTACAACGTATGATCTATTTACAAGGGAAAGCAAGTTTCTTAACTTTTCCAGCAGCCTTTTGGCATGTAACACATTTGAGAGCTATGTCATGAGCATATCTAAACAACATAGGATAGTAATAACCTACTTTGAGGAATTTATGAGCAGTTGTTTTGCCACCAAAATGAACTCCTACATTACCGGAACGTGATTCATTTAGAATTTTTTTCAGATTCATCATTTTCTAAGCAACGTAATAATACTCCATCAATTTTTTTTCTAAAAAGGACATCATTAATAATTTGAAAAGGAGAAGATCTAAGTCTTAATGCCCTTCTCTTTTTGGGGTCGAGGTGTTCTGGAGTAGTCCCATGTGCTAAATAAAATTTAAGGTCAGAATACCAAGAATCCATCGTGGTTTGTGTAAAAAAAATTTGATTTTCATGGGGCATTGATTCATTTAATAAAACAGAGCCATCATTAGGTGGATCTCTTGAATCCGCCACTAATTTGCAAAGACCCTGACCTCTAACGATCTGGGCTGTTTTAATCTCGAGATCATACTCTTGAAGAGAGGTCATCCAATGAGCCCTCTTCACCCCAATTTACTTTTGAACCAATAAATTTATTACTGCAGGGTATGGGGCAATAACTTTAGTTCTAGATTTCAATAGATAGGGTATAAAGTGTTTTACTGCTTTAAACACAACAAAATCTTGTTGATCTATTATTGGATATTTTAATTCTGCTCCTTTAAAGTCATAACTCATGAATGAAATGGGGATTTAATTATTGTCATCATTTTTCTGGGTAAGTACTACAACGTATGATCTATCTGATGCGAAAGTGTAGAGGGTAAAGTCTTTGGAAAAATCGGGACTCATTAAGGATGGAGCTTATGTTATATCTTGTATGATGGAATTAAATTCCTGGTTTTCCTATGATCCTGATTTAAAAATAACATCCTTTTTTATCATATTTTGTAGGGGTCTAACCATCTCGGAAAAACTAGGAACAAAACATCTGACAAAATTTATCTTACCAAGAAAATACTGCATGGCGTTTTTGGATGATGGAGGAGGAAGGTTGGCTATGGCTTGTGTTCGTTTAGGGTCTATCATCATTCCATGTTTGGATACTATAAAACCAAGTAACTTTCCCTGATCAACATAAAATATTGATTTCTTGGGATTCAATGAATTTCCATACATACGAGTCACGACAACATTCCATTACACTCCTTAGGTGAGATAAGTGATATTTTGTATTCTTTGAAAATATGGTAACATCATCCAAATAAACAACCACCGAATGATTTATAAGTCCACACAAATCTAAATCCATGGCCCTTTGGAAAGTGGCTCCAACATTAATTAGGCTGAAAGGAATTTTACGATAAGCATAAGTGCTCCAAGGGGTATGGAATGTAGTTTTAATATGATTTGATGGAGACATCATGACTTGGTTGTATCCCGAAAAACCACCCAATAAGGATAGATTTTCAACACCAGATACTTGTTGTAATATTGTTCCATGGGAGGAATGGGATAATTATCTTTGTCAGAGGCTCGGTTTAAGTTGTGGAAATCGACACAAAATCATATTTCCCCATTCTTCTTCTTTACCGGGACTAGATTGGACACCTATTGGGTATGTCGAACAAGAAAAATGATCTTAGTTGTTAACAACTTGTTCAATTCTTTCTTGACCGTAGGCTCTAATTTTGGGTGCATCTTTCTTAGTTTCTGCTGGAACGGTTGGGCTTGAGGTTTCATGGGAATTACATGTTGTATTATGTTTGGATCAAATGTTTTCAGATCCTCATAAGTCCAAGCGAAAAAATCTTTAAATTCTTTAAACAGTTTAATAAACGTTGATTTTTCTTGTTGTGTGCACCCTGTGCCTAGATTAATGTTTTGGGGTTGATCACGTGTTCCTAAATTTACTGTTTCATATTGCAGCGAGGAACTATTCATTTTACATTTAACTACTCCTTTAAATTTGTCGTGTAAATCATAAAACATTTCCAATCTGATGACAGATTTAGGGATTGAATTTACCATGTGAGATGAACTCTCAATTGATTGTGAATAAGATATTACCGTAAAATCGTGGAGATTTTTGTCGTGATTATTCTCATCAATCACAACACCTTGAAAATTGTCTTCCATATGTAATAAATTTATGATCTGTTGATTGTCGTCAAACACATGCCAATTAGTGATGTTATTCGGAATTGATAGCCTGAATATCAATTCAACAGAAAAGGAGTTACGAGAGAAACGTTCTGTAGGAAATAATCTTGACGCTACGTTTGCTAATAAATATGCTTCAAAATTTCTAGATCTAGGAACATAACTTATTTTAAAAGAAATAAATCTATTTATCAAGTTCAATACCTCGTTTTGTTGTTTTTAAGATGAGAAGATACACAATGAATGCCATTTTTTACCTACTTGAATACAATTTCAGAATCTTCGAATACAACTAAACATTTAGCGTCAAGGTCAATTGCTTTCTTGAGCCCCTGCAAGAGAGTTTCATATTCTACAATATTTTTTGTGCAGTCGAATTCTAATCTACAAGAAATAAATGTATTATTTCCTTTGGGATCTATCAATAGACAACTGACACCGTCTCCTTCACGTGATTTAGACCCATCAAAGTACAAAGACCAAATTTCATCATTCTCATAACTATGTACAATATTTACAGTATGATTAGAGGTCATTACTTGAGTGCATAATGATATTTTAGATTGTTGATTAGGGTTTGCAATAGTAGATATTTCAACAACAAAATTCTGGAAGAAAGTATTCATGCTTTTATTTTCTAATGCATTGACACTTGGGACAAAAGGTTCATTTGGATCATTCAAATATGTAACTGTGTATGTTAAATAACGTTCTGTGTTGACCCTAAGTTTATTTGGTTGGCCATTGAGTGGCAACCATAGGTGAGACCAAACTGTAGAAAAATAACCATTAAGTAGTTGACACCAATCCCTTCTTAGGAACATGCCATACACTTATCGAATATCAACTATTACTATGTTGATTACTTGATGTACTTTCAGATCGAAAGACAACTTGATCAAAACATCTTTAAGCTCCCCAACAACTATAAAATTAGTTCTATCCAGCTAAATGATTTTCATATCAGATGGCTTGAATTCAACATTTATTTTTTGACAAACCGACAAAGGCATCACATTTGATGAATCCCCAGAGTCTACCATACAATTATGTAAATTTTTGTTAAATATTTCGAATGTTAATTAAAAAGGTGGCACGTTAGACCTCATTCGTGGTGTGGGAGAAGGATTCGAGGGTTGCTTATTTTTACTTGCTACTTCTGAGGATATTTTATCTAGATTAGATACACTTTTATCTGCATAATCCTTCTTTTTATTGTTGTTTTTTCAGGTACACTTTTATCTAGAACATCCTTCCTTTTGTTATTGTTGTTTTCAGGTGTTCTTTTGTCTAGAGCATGATTCTTCTTATTGTTACTGTTTTTAGCTATGCTTTGTAACATTTTCTACTGGATGTAAGGAAATTTAAGCAGCTCATACATTGAAATATTAGCTTTTAACCTCTTAAAATCCTCAATAGGATCGTAGTCTAGATCAAAGAAAGAAAAATTCTTGGATGTTTCAACCTGTTTCGTTTGTTTTGATGTTTCATTTTATTTGTGCCAGGTGTATATTTATTTTGATCTTTAGGATGATATTTACTACAAGTATTATAAGCATGTTGATTATTATGTACGGTTTCAAAGTTGGCTTGAAAAATGCTGTCTGAAAAATCTCTAAAAGCTGGAGGGGATGAATCTCCTTCATTAGGTGTTCCCTCATCCTCATTTTCTACATCATTTTGTTGTTCAACTGGGACATCAGAAGTATTATCAGCTCCAACTAATAAGGCTTGTATAGCGTGGTGTAATCCTTTTAATCTCATACCTTCAGCCAAAGGGGTTGGCTTATTGGGAGGATTTTGAGGTGGTCTTCTAAAAGGTGTTCGATAAATTCCTTTGCTAGAATATCCTTCATCTGCGACTCTTTTTAGATCTACAACGTGGTTGGATATATTTTGAAAGGATTTTTACAAGCTTTCCATATCTATGGGTTCTTGATCTTTCTTATTATAAGGAGGTTTGATGAGAATTTATATCTTCTTCTTGGAAGATGAAGTTGATTGATTTTTAGGATTTGTGTTATCCTTCAAGCTGAGCATTTCCTTTTCAATGAGAACTTCTTCTTCAAAAGATTCTAATAGAGTATTATTTTTAGACCTTTTAACCAACGTGGATGTAGTAGGATGTAAATCTTTAGCATAATAAGCAACAATCATATTTTTTGCAGGCATAGAATCTGCAGGGATCTTATTTTTGAGTGTAAGAAATATTTGGTTAAAATATTTAACTTTTTCTTTGGGATTCATATTCATACTAGATAAATCCATAACTAAGACTTTGAGAGATTTGATGTCTCCAATTTTTTCTAAGAAAAAGGTTTCAAATCTATCCCAAGAAACAATAGTTTGGGGCTGCTACGCAAAGTACCATGCAAAGACATTTCCTTCGAAGGTATAAGGAAAAAACATGCATACGAGATCTTCATGTTCTACATTTATATTCCTAATAGCCAACATGAATTGTTTTATATGATCCTCGATTGACTATTTAGAATCAGGATCAAACTTAGGTAGCCATTTTTCAGGGTTCTTAGGTAAAGGATGTTGAGGTCCTGGTACAACCACAACATCTTGGTCAAGCCAAGGCTTGGAAAGATTATTTTGATTAGCCATCTGGGATGAAGTCTGTGAGTTATTTGAAGTTTGAGATTGTTCAAAATATGTACTTTATTCATCAGAGGATTCTTCTTCAGAAGGAGGTGGAGAAGGATCGGGTGGTGAAGGAGGAAGATTAGATCCCCCAACACCTAGAATAACTGTTTCAGATGGGTTAACGAAAATGTCGTGTAACATGTAATTTGGTGTACCAGTAAAAATAATATTTTCCTTCTCAATAAAATAGTTAAGAGGTTGATGCAATTGGTCACCTAGCTGGCTGAGTTTGGACAAGGTATCTTGGGTTCTTATTACTGATTGACGAGAATTCTGGATAATCTCCTGTACATCAAGTCCCTGAGGAAGAGGTGTCGTAGGTTCGACAAGAACATATTGAGAATGTGGTTCGAGTGGAATAACAGGCTGGGTTTCAGATGTAGTGGTTGTATTGGTTACAATAGTGGACTCTGAGCGACTACGATTTATAACTAGAGAGTGAATGTTAGGAGGTGTCTTTCGACCCCCTCGTGCCATTAATATTTTTTGTAACATCCCACTCTGGCGCACTGAGAAAACGTATTTTTGAGGACACTTGCTTGCAAGTGATCCAGACTATTATGATATTAAAAAATT
This sequence comes from Picea sitchensis, assembly GCA_010110895.2. Taxonomy (NCBI): domain Eukaryota; kingdom Viridiplantae; phylum Streptophyta; class Pinopsida; order Pinales; family Pinaceae; genus Picea; species Picea sitchensis. The sequence goes on along the minus strand of SNQJ01S0030541.1, from coordinate 20,111 downwards.
TGTTCTTGATTATGAGGCATTATGATAGATGACCTGATGTTTTACTGCATTGACATAGACAGGTGCTATTGACTCAGTTTTATTGAGTGTGCAGAGTTTTGGACCCTGAGGATGCAGAGGCATCGATGAAACCCCTTGGACTCCGGATCAAGTCAGTGACTGTGCTATTGGGGTTTGATTGTTTTACTGTGATTTTAGTACATTTGATTTGATGATATGATGTGGACATGTTCTGACATGATTGTTGATGATGCAGGCTGACGATATCTTGTCGACCAGACTCACATATGGAGTAAAGGGGCCACACACGACTACCAGAGAGGTTGAGGGAGAGGTGTGGACAACAACCCTGCCACGGAGAGGTTGAGGGAGAGGTGTGGACAACAACCCCACAACCTTACCAGCACTCTTAAGTGGCTCCTCGAATCAGAGGGTTAACGATTACATATTTCGAGAGGACCCACAATGCCGAGGGCAAACCGTGATACCACGATGATTCTAGGGTGCTGAATACATGGGCCTTATTCCTTAGAATCTCTTAGTCTCCCACAGTTCACTTGGCAGAGTATTGACCTGTGGGTTGGCTGACAAACCACCACAGGGGTTATTGATGTCTACCAATTAGTCAAGAGGCGAGTGGAACCCTTGGAGCACGTGGTGCATCTTGAAGGGCACGTTGCGCAAAAGAAACAAAGAGTCGAGTGGCACCCTTGGAGCGCATGGTGCATCCTGAAGGACACATCACACAAAGGAACAAATGAGGCGAGTGACACCCTTGGAGCACCTAGTGCGTCCTGAAGGGCACGTTGCATTGATGATGATAGAGGGTTGAACCTAGATGGCCCTAAGACATTTAACACATTAAGAAATTTTAAAACAACTCCCCTAATTAAATGTCGCCCAATTCATAATCTAATTCCTAAGTCTGAAACTTTGCTAGGGGTAAAATTTTGTGTACCCTTGAGAAAACATCTCTAAAAATTTTAAATGGTAAAATTTAAAATAAAAAAAGCATTTAAGTAATAATTTTGGTCTTCATAAATTTTTGGGGTAAAATCAAGAGAGTAATAATTTAATTAAAAGTTGTGGATATAAAACATGAAGAAGAATTTAATTATTTAACTTGTGAAAGTGTAAAAGATATTAAATTATTAATAAAAAGGAAAAGGGGTTAATTTGCGCAACTGCCATTTTGGCTCTAATAAAAAGGGGAAAGAAGGGAATAATGAAAATTATGAAACTAAGGAATGGAGGAAACATAATAAGGGAAAGAAGGGAACTTATGGTAAAAAGAGAGGTCAACTTAGTAAAGAATCTGCAGTTAAGAACCTACTAAATTGAACTAAATTAGCAAGTTCATTTTAGGGAAAGTATTTAAAACCTGTAAGGGAATCTAGGGACACCTAGGAATAAAAATAGGAGTAACTCTAGGTGGGTGAGGGAAATGAGACAATTAATAAATTAAAGAAAATAATTTTTGGAGGAAAGTGGGGGATGAATGACACTTGTACGATAGAGAATTGTTAGAAGATTTTCATTAAAACTTAAATTAAAAGAGATCTAGGGAAAGTTTGGAAGTTCTAAAACTCTATAAAAGAGAGGAAGGAGGAGGAAGTAGGGGATCGACTGTTAGCGTAACATTACGCTGCCGGATTTGTGACTTGACTGATTACTTCTGGGGAGTTGGGATTTCTCAGCTCGCATAGGAGTGGTAGCTCGGCCTTGCGAGGCGAGCTGGGAGCTAGATGTACCATCTGGATATTGTGTGACACCTTTGCGGTTCGGGGGGCTAAGGGGGAAGCAGAGTACCCCTAGCGTTGGCTGGGAGGTACCGGTGAGGTCTCGACGGTCGGCGAGTGGGAGCGGCATGGAGCGCACAGACAACACATAGAGCAAGCGATAAGGAAACAATATGATTGTATTTTAGTAGATTGGAATGCATTATGAATCATGTTGGGATCAATATATCGATGTAAATGGATTGATTAGATATTTTTATTTATTTACTTGCATTTTATGTATTGTTGGATAATGTAACCTTGCATTTTTATGAATGGATGGATAAAATCACTCTGCGTTTTATGCGTTGTTGAACAATTAAATTTGCGTAGTTGGTTGATCTCTTCGCTAATAAGGGTGTTTTCCCTTACTTTTCCCTAGCTTCATCTTGGACTTAGAAAAGAGCTTCCGCCCTGCATTTTGGAACCCTTTCCTTGACAGTTTATCTACGCACATCCTGAGCGTTACCTCTGCATTTATGGGCATGGTTCTCATTGATCATCTCTTACCCTGTTTTTTTTCTTGTCTTCAAACATGTCTCTTCTTGGGGCGTTTTTGGACCTCTGCAACTGTTTTATTATTAGGCGTACCAATCTTAGCTCGAGTATTTTTACTGTGTGAACCCTTGCTGCCACCATGCGTTAGCCTTGGGCTTGATGCTTTTATCTTCTGTCCAAGGGCCAAACCCTCTCCTAGATCTCCCGTGGGTTGTTTTTGTTTGTCGTGTTTTGTGCTTAACGTTCTGCTTCTAGTTTGTGGTTGGGTTGTGCATCTCGAAGGGAGATGATGTCACATTTTGGGTGACACAAATGTGTCTGGTTGTGACTAAAACTGTGCCAGCCATAACCTCCTGTCGTAGCCTCTTCCTCCAGCTTTGGGCTGTACATTTCCGGAGGTATTTATCCGCATTTAAAATTTTGGATGTGTAGTTTTACAGTCTTGGCACTCACTATTAGTTAATGCATTGTTGTTTATATCTGAGGGCGTTTTAGTGGTGAATTCGTTCTGCATCAGATATCTATATTTTGCCTCTGCGAATTTTAGATAAAATTTCAAATTCGTCCTGTTTGGAAAATCGTTTTGTAATTGTTATATAGATAATACCACGGTTTATTACATGGAAATAAAACTATTAAATTGGGATTCGTTCTGTAATGGGCATTTTGGCATTTTTCTTTTCATATGATTAGTTGGAGAAATTCGATCTGGCAATTTCGAGCTAGCCTTTCGTTCCTGGCAATCTCATTTGTAAGTTTAAATCTGAATTTTCGTTTCTAAAATTCATTCTGGCAACCTTCAACGATTATTCACAACTCAAAAAGGAAAATGCTTCTATAACTTTAATTCAGACGACTGAACTCGGATTTAGATGTTGATTGTCTTCGTTTTCCATAGACTAGGGTTTTTAAGACTTCCTTTGGGTCCCACAACCTCATGGGCATTTCCAAGAAGTTTCTGAGACGTTTCCACGAGTCCCCACACTGTTACATGGGCAGTTTAGGAGTTTTGTGCAACAAAAGTTTAAACAGTTTCTGATCAACTTGCAAGTCGATGCAACTGGTTTCAGGTTCAGGAAATCACCTAAAAAGTGGAAACTTCACTGGACTCATCTCTATGGCTGCTGGAAACCACAGAAACATATAGAATGTTTCCGGGAGTCCCAGCTTCGTCCTGTCGAAGTTTCCAGGGATTTCCAGGATATTCATTGAAGTTTCTAGAGGTTTCCACTGAGCTTTCCCGTGGCTTCCTTGTTTCTTGTTACTTGGCTTTCCAACTGACATTGGATCCTTTATGACTATCGTTAGAAAATATCCTTTAATGTTTTTGTTTTCTATTTCTGACTGTGGTGGAAAATAGCTAAATTTGTAAGAATAATGACTACTTTGCCAAAATGATTGGTAGATTAAATAAAGCAAGCAATCTATAGAAATACACTGTTGCTGGTTGACTTGAATTTAAAATGCTGTTATGTTTTGGGCCACAATGGTCTTCTTCCATTATTTTAGGGTTATGAGCTAATGGAAGAGCTAGTTTCCGAATATTTTCACCTTTTTTTGTTACTGCTCCAATTTGAGCTTTAGGCTTAAATTTGAGGTTGGACATGTCTCGATCCTTACCCCTCCCATTACGTATAATCATTCTAACTTCCATATTTCCACTAAAGATTTACTTACTATTACTGGCTATCGATTTATAAATTTAGATCTTTGAGTTAATGTTGATGTTAATGTTATTATTGTTTTAGGGTAATGATCAGTGTAAAGTAATGCTTAATGTATGCTTATGGTAATGTTAATGCAAATGTTATTATGGTTTCTGGTAATGATTAATGTAATGTAATGCTTAATGTTAATGCTTATGGTAAAGTTAATGTCAATGTTATTTTGTTTTATGGTAATGATAATGAAATGAAACGTTTAATGTTAATGCTAATGGTTATGGAACTGTTAATGTTGATGTTGTTATCGTTTTATGGTAAGGTTAATGTAATTGTCATAGATAACACATCAGATGTAATGTGTTGGTCATTTTATGTAGTTATTGTAATGTAAAATGAAAAATGGTTGTTATTTTATGGTAGAGATGATGAAATTAATTATCATTGATAGCGGATAAAATATAATGTCTTGAACTAAGTCCATTAAGTTATTATGATTTAGTAAATGGGGATTTGCAATTAGTTGAAATTGCCTTAGTAATGGAATTTGCATTTAATTGGATTTGCAATTAATTGAATTTACAATTAATTGACTTGCGCCTTCGTAGAGGACGTGGTTGTTCCTTAACTTCTGTTGTACTTGGATGTATACATTTTATTGCTTAGTCTGCTTGTGTTAGGCGGGATGTAGACACCTCCATGTTCCTCAGAACAGTCGCCAACCCTGAGACCTTAAATGGTTAAAATCGATGGGAACCTGGGCTTGAGAGTTGCTTATGTGTCTTGGAGGTCCTAACCATTGCAGGGTAGGATGGATGGGTAGTCAATCTTATTATTTTGTTGGTTGATTGTTGTTCATTGCTGGTAGATGTTGATGTGGATCTTAGATCTTTATGTTGATATCGCAGTAGTATGCATCATGATTCGTCATCATGTGGCGACGCAGAGTATAATGTCTTGTTACCCTTGTACACACGCACACACAAAATAAAAATAAAAATTTTGCACTTGTTATAAGAGGTTATCGTCATAACGAGGAGGATCGTTACATTTTTCAATCTCTCCTTGTAGTGCCATTTGTCGACGAGCATATTTGAATGCTTGTCAACTAGAAGGGAAAGTACGGTCCGAGGTGATTTAAGTAACATAATTCGTTTGAGATAACTTACCCTGACAAGTTTTATGGCTCCGTGTTGGCAACCATTTTGCATTTTTATCTTTTCCTTATAAGCTGCCTACACAAGGGTTTTGAACCCTAAATACTTGTCGTAATTCTTGAAAACAAAACGACACTATTATCTTCCACTATTCTCACACCTGCCTTTCGTTTTCATTTTCACGATTGCAAGCATGAAAATCTTGAGTTGGAAGTCATGTCGATCGCATTAAATTCATCCTTCGATTGTTATGAATACCCTTGTTCATATGGTCATTTCACCTTTAATGGCCATACATGTGTCAAAACACCAAACCTTTATTCACATTCTATTTTTGTTTGGCATGGTTTCAATTTATAAATTCATGATGCAATGATTTTTGGTGTCCTTGATTAAATCCTTAGGACAATGGTTTCATAGAACGCATGCATTTTATGATCAAATCCTTGATGCTATATTCCAAATGTTGTTTTGTTTTAAATCATACAAATGCTATTTTATGATCAAATAGTTGGATCGACTTGTCATGGTTTTCAATGGTTATTTGTTTGGCATGTCATTTACATTGTTTTTGACATACACCAATAATGATTTGAATCACCAAAGCACCGTCGATTGTACATGCTGAAATGACTGTTTCGCATGGTTTTATTTCACTCCATCACCCGCGCATGTATAGGCATTAATTTTTTCCTTGTATCTCGGGCTACCTTTGTTTGTTTTGGAGAAACCTATGAGCATTTGGTCCTGTGTCTACCTTGTCCAGCCCCCTCACCATTTACCCCGACTGTGTGCTCTCTCCTATGGCCCCTGTAGTGCGCATAGAACCTAATGGCATCCAAGTGCTTCTTTTATTTGACAATGCTCGTGAGGACTTGGAGAGTAATGGATGGTTAATGTTCATCCAAAATTTCGAGGGTTTCAACCTCGCGGTCGCTCAACAGTTCGCCCTCACATTCGATGGATGTAAGGCCAAGGTTGGAGACGTTAAACTTGAATTGAATGAAGAATTCCTCAGTTCAGCCACAGGTTTACCAGCTAAAGGGAAGAGGTGGTTTAAGAATTCGAAGGTGGATGAAGTGTCGTGGCCGCTCCTTTTTACATAGAGGAAAATTGTCAGTTGTGACAAAGGTATGCCAGTCAATGCCCTTAAGTCTAGGTGGCATGATTTATTGGCCATTGTTAAGCAATTCATGACTTGCGAAGGTCGTTATGGTTTAGTGTTTCTTTACCATCTACGGTTGCTTATGAATTTCATGGATTTCCCTGTGAATATGCCTCACTACCTCCTACGCAGTCTGTATAAAATGTCTAAACGATTTAAGAGGGAAAAGGTTGATTCTAGCCTTTTCCATCACTGTTTGATCAAAATCGTTATTGTCCATCATTTGAGGTTGAATGGTGACTGTTGGCAAGCTTTCCTATCAAGGAATGGCTTTTCCACTCCTGAATGTGTTCAAGTGGACAAGACCGTGGTCACTGAAACCCTTGTTGGGCCTGCCGTGCCACCTCCTACCCTCCTACCCGCTGTCAAAACCTCGACCTACCCCAACACTGACCTACCCGACACCATGCCTAATTCATGTTCGAAAGACAATGTTAAGAAGCCTACAAGAAAAAAGGGGAAGGGTAATACAGATGTCAACAACAGGGGAAAGAAAGCTGCACGTTGGGTGTCTAGGTGCACTCGGAACAAGCCCAAACAAAACAAAGACCAGAAGCCTATTGTTTTGAGCGAAGATTCAGACTATGAGATTGAACGCTTTTTGACCGAGGAATACCCGTACTCACACGACCTCTATTCTGTTGAACCTTATGACTACGTATCCAACCTACCATTGTGCCTCAAGGATGACCCTAACTTCCCCGGAATCAAGTTTGACAGTGGAACCCCTGGTAATTTAAAATAACCCTCACCTGTAGTGGCTCGACCCTATCAACCACAGTGCACTAAATGCAACTCTTGGCTGGAATGATACTACACAGATGTCCCTCTGTTGCAATCCAAATTTAAGTCCTTGGAGGACCAGGTGACTGTGTTGTCTAAGGAAAATGATAGACTGCAAGACAACGATAAGAGGGATAAGACCACGGGTTCTATCGTGTTCAAAAATGTTGAGGAAACTACTGCCTTTGTTAAATCAAAGTTATCCTGACCGAATCGTATCACTACAGCCAAGGTATGTTATTTCAACATCGATTTTTGAATGATTTGGTTTGAATTAGCATAGCCGATTGTGTTTGCTCTGAATTAGTTTTGTTTTATTTAAATTGATTCAAAAA
>SNQJ01S0030541.1:0-11066 GCA_010110895.2 Picea sitchensis | reverse complement strand
ATTAAATTCATCCTTCGATTGTTATGAATACCCTTGTTCATGTGGTCATTTCACCTTTAATGGTCATACATGTGTCAAAACACCAAACCTTTATTCACATTCTATTTTTGTTTGGCATGGTTTCAATTTATAAATTCATGATGCAATGATTTTTGGTGTCTTTGATTAAATCCTTAGGACAATGGTTTCATAGAATGCATACATTTTATGATCAAATCCTTGGTGCTATATTCCAAATGTTGTTTTGTTTTAAATCATACAAATTCTATTTTATGATCAAATAGTTGGATCAACTTGTCATGGTTTTCAATGGTTATTTGTTTGGCATGTTGTTTAAATTGTTTTTGACATACACCAATAGTGATTTGAATCACCAAAGCACCATCGATTGTACATGCCTAAATGACTGTTTCGCATGGTTTTATTTCACTCCACCACCCGTGCATGTATAGGCATTAATGTCTGCCTTGTATCTCGGGCTACCTCTGTTTGTTTTGGGAAAACCTGTGAGCATTTGGTCCTCTGTCTACCTTGTCCAGCCCCCTCACCATTTACCCCAAATGTGTGCTCTCTCCTATGGCCCCTGTAGTGCGCATAGAACCTAATGGCGTCCAAACGCTGCTTTTATTTGACAATGCTCGTTAGGACTTGGAGAGTAATGGCTGGTTAATGTTCATCCAAAAATTCGAGGGTTTCAACCTCGCGGTCGCTCAACAGTTCACCCTCACATTCGATGGATGTAGGGCCAAGGTTGGAGACATTCAACTTGAATTGAATGAAGAATTCCTCAGTTCAGCCACGGGTTTACCAACTAAAGGGCAGAGGTGGTTTAAGAATTCGAAGGTGGATGAAGTGCCGTGGCCGCTCCTGTTTACATCGAGGAAAATTGTCAGTTGTGACAGAGGTATGCCAGTCACTGCCCTTAAGTCTAGGTGGCATGATTTATTGTCCATTGTTAAGCAATTCATGACTTGCGAAGGTCATTATGGTTTAGTGTTTCTTTACCATCTTCGGTTTCTTATGAATTTCATGGATTTCCCTGTGAATATGCCTCAGTACCTCCTACGCTGTCTGTATAAAATGTCTAAATGATTTAAGAGGGAAAAGGTTGATTCTAGCCTTTTCCATCACTGTTTGATCAAAATCGTTATTGTCCATCATTTTAGGCTGAATGGTGACTGTTGGCAAGCTTTCCTATCAAGGAATGGCTTTGCCACTCCTGAATGTGTTCAAGTGGACAAGACCGTGGTCACTGAAACCCTTGTTGGGTCTGCCGTGCCACCTCCTACCCTCCTACCCGCTGTGAAAACCTCGACCTACCCCAACACTAACCTACCCGATGCCATGCCTAATTCAAGTTTGAAAGACAATGTTAAGAAGCCTGCAAGAAAAAAGGGGAAGGGTAATACAAGTGGAAAGAAAGCTGCACGCTGGGTGTCTAGGTGCACTCAGAACAAGCCCAAACAAAACACAGACTAGAAGCCTATTGTTTTGAGCGAAGATTCAGACTCTGATATTGAACGCTTTTTGACCGAGGAATACCCGTACTCACACAACCTCTGTTCTTTTGAACCCTATGACTACGTATCCAACCTCCCACCGTGCCTCAAGGATGACCCTAACTTCCCTGGAATCAAGTTTGACAGTGGAACCCTTGGTAATTTAAATGAACCCTCACCTGTAGTGACTCGGCCCGATCAACCACAGTGCACTCAATGCAACTCTTGGCTAGAACGATACTACACAGATGTCCCTCTGTTGCAATCCAAAATTAAGTCCTTGGAGGACCAGGTGACTGTGTTGTCCAAGGAAAATGATAGACTGCAAGCCAACGATAAGAGGCATAAGACCATGGGTTCTATCATGTTCAGAAATGTTGAGGTAGCTACTGCCTTTGTTAACTCAAAGTTATCCTGACAGAATCATATCACTACAACCAAGGTATGTTATTTCAACATCGATTTTTGAATGATTTGGTTTGAATTAGCATAGCCAATTGTGTTTGCTCTGAATTAGTTCTGTTTTATTTAAATTGATTCAAAACCGATTCTGTTATTTTTGAATTGGCATAAAATATTTCGTTTTAAATTAGCATAAACTATTGTGTTTGCGTTGATTTGTTTGCTAAATCAAATATAGTTCTGTTTGGATTGAACCGATTTAACACGATTTTTTTGTCCTTGAATTAGCATAAACGATTGTATTCATTTTGAATTAGTAACAAAAGAATTGTTTGATAGATCACATACATTCCTGTTACCATTCGATTAATTCAAATACGATTTCGTTTGTTTCGAATTGGCATAAAAGATTTGGTTTGTTTTACCAAGAATGATTTGCTTGTTTTGAATTGATAATAAAGGCTCTGTTTGGTTGAACACATACATTTCTGTTACCATTTGGATTGATTTAAAACGATTTTGTTTATAAATATGACCAGCTATAGAATCATGAGATTCTGTAGCTAGTCATAAAATTTGGATTTTTGTTGATTTTACAATTAAAACGTTATCTAAAATTGTTTACTCTTGCCCATCTATAGGTACACATGAATTTCAATGGGAATTGGATCTACTGTGGCAGTTTAGAACATGCTTTTGTTACATAGTTTTGGTTTAAGTTGTTAGTCTTAGGCAGAAATAGGAATCTGGGAGATTGTTCCCATATTTTTTGTGAACAGTTTTGATACTTTCCACAAGAGATGTTTCACCCTGTGGCCTTTATATACTTGTTATTTTTTGTAAACAACCCATCACTGTTGGGAGAACAAAGACTATGGACTTATGATTATACAGACTCGAATAGACGTGGATTTGTTGTACGGCTTTAACTTCAATTTATCTTACTTTTGTTCAAGTTTCCGTGCATTTTAATTTGTAATCAAATTATTGACTACTTTAGATATCAAGATTTGTTACAGGTTGATGCGTTATGATTTAAATTCCATCCATATTTGATGTATCTCATTTTACTCACAATAATTACTCTGTTTCATTTTAATGAATAGAAGGTTTATCTCCTTAGTTAAATGAACGATTATGTACAAATCTTCGCACTGGGATTTATCTAATGTGATGATCTGTAAACTATAAGATTGTTGTCGTTTTATGTCTTGTTTGTTCTGTCATTCGTATTCAAAGAGAATTGCTGCTTCCTATTTATGAGAAGCTTGTGGAAAAATCTGGTGCGGATTTCTCCCATCAAATAGCTAAATCGAGTGCTGTGAACATGACAAATAGGAAGTGTTACTTCAGGTCAGTTTGTTATTTGCACTTTAATAGTTAAATAAATTCGAGAATTCTCAGTAGTTTAGATAGATATATAGTACATATTGTTATCTTAATTACTTAGCTTAGTTAGTTTTCATTTCACTTCTTTCACAAAATAGTTATAAAAGTCTAAAAATAATAGCTTCGTTGTCATAAGACAATTTACGAATGATTTTTGCAAATTTCGATCGAAATTTGTATTCTGTAAATACTGCACATATATAATTGAGATTTAATTCTGTTGATAGCTGAACATTTAAATAAGTAGAATGATTGTTTTGTAATATTAGTTAGTGAACTGTATATATATTTTAGAATTGTATATAGTTTGTTGTAGTTAGTTTTTTTCACTTAGATTAGTTTCTTTAATTTAGTTTTTATTTCACTTTTCGAGGACTTAGATCGGCCAACGGAGCCGCTAAACCTGTCAGAGTGGATCATTCCAAAAGGCTTGGGTTATTTAGAAAACCTCGGACCGGATCCACCCCTCTAGTTGACGAGCGGTCAATTTCGCCCGTCAACACTTCGTTAGCCAATACAAAATCTAACCTAAAGTACAAAAGTAATATAAATAGCTATTTATTAACAAAGATCTACTATATACATTCAATACGCCACACTTCTTATCTACAAAATATACAAATAAACAAGCGCAAGATTTACAAGAAACCTTGGAAACTGAGGTTTACGAAAGAACCAAAACCTTAAACAAAATATAAGTAGATATATGACATATTACCGATTTAGTTTTAACCTTAAAACTAAAAGAGAAAAAAAAGAGTGAATGTAAATGATAATGTTTTAGCTCAAATAAGCAAAGTATTTAAACTTAATTTTAATCTACATTCACAAGAAAAATGTAAACCAAAACAAAAGAAATAAAAATCACTAACCTCGTAACCAACCAGTATTTAACTTTGAGTTGTGCCCTTCTATATTAAGCTGCTTCAACAACCTGTCTGTTAAGAGAAATCTATAGCATAAGGTTGTGTAATTATAAGATTGTGAAAGTGTCGGAAGAAAATTACTTCGACTGACCATTTAAATCTCATTTATAATGTAGAAAGAACAACTTCAAATCATGATCCTATGTGAAGATATGATAGACTAATCGACAATAAGAAAATAATTTCAATTGAACAATTATATCTTTACAAATTTGAATCACGTGAATAAACTCAATATAATTCAAGTTTGTATCAAAATGATACAATCACAAGGACCAAGATAATTTGCGATAATGGACTATTAAAGGTTGACAAAATTAATACATAAATGATAGCAATTAAAAATGTATCGACAAAACAGACTAGAGCTAATTTTAAATCAATACTTGTTCAATTACTCCAAGAATATGAACCATGATTAAAGAGATTATAGTGAGAACAAAACCCTTCGACTTATAGGACAAAATCCTAAAGCAAAGTATAATTTTGTATTCGTAAAAAATAATCATTGGTCCATCTCCCAAAATTTTCATCATGTCTCGTTTCAAAATAACACAAGTATTTAAACAAAACAACAATCAACTCTCATATCCATAGGATAGAGGTAGATATTTTCAAAGATAGAGTAGTTGAGAAATCAAATCCTAATCTAAGTTATAATAACAATATTCATAATAACTTATACAAATTTTGTTATAATAATAAAAAATAAATCTCCAACTGTTTGGAGATAAAGTCTATTTACTAATCAAAAGAACACCATAAAATCCATAATCTTCAATGGCTAAGCAATGCATATAACATCCATCAATCTGTTTGAATACCTGAAAATAAAAAATTAAATAAAATTAGAACTCTCATTAACTAAATTAAGACTGGCTACATAATCTTCGATTCTGTAGCTAGTCTAAAAAATAACAAAAACAAATCATGCTAAATAAAACAAACTCAACATAAATGAAACTAAAATTTCTGTAACCCAAATTAAGCATTCGAGAATGAAGAAGCGTGCATTTCTGATCCAATAATAAGGTTGACTTATGTTGAATGTTTTATGATTATATCTCCAGAATTGTTTGGCTTTTTATTTGCCTGAGATATGAATTGTTGTGCTTCAACCTTTAATTTCCTGTTATCCTTTTCCAGTTCTCTATTTTGTCTCGTTACCTAATTTAGGCGCATTTGAAAATATGAGACATCATCATAATACCTCTGAGCCCATGCTAAGAAGTCACGACAACACTCAGGTTCCAAATCCAGAATTGATTGTTGTTGATTTGTCTCTAAGGGTCTTTCTTGCACAAATTTAGCTTTCAAATCAACTTGAATTCATGAAAACCCTTCACAATCCTGAAGGAAAAGGAGGTATATTTGAGACAAAATCATACTGGGTATGACTGTCCTCTTCATAGTTTCGATTTGCATCTTCTAAGGAGTCGCGATCTAGTATAGTGATCATTGGAATCAGGCTATCCTTTTGCCTATTTCTATTTTGAATCATCAGGGACAAAACATGACCGACCCTCTTATTTCTAAAATCGATTTTGCAGGCCTGGTGTGACTGACCAATTATTTTGCTCTCTTCCTTATATTTTTCCTTAATCATCAAATACATAGGCTGTGACTGATAATCAACATAATCTAGTAATCGATCCTTCAAACTGGTTAGGACAATTTCTAAAGACCTCTTATGAACAAACTCCTTCTTCTTTAGTATTGTTTGCGCTAGAGGTAAAACACTAGTTTGATGATCGGATGACGAAATAGGATCATTGTGGATCTGAATTTCAATCTGAAACTCATGTGGTAGATTCTGAGGAGGTAAAAGCTCTTCAACATCCTGAGTAATGTCAACAACAGGGTTGCTGTGCTAGGATAAAAACAATTTCTTACTAGGAAACTTTCCCAACTGTGTCCAACACTAGCAAGATGACACTAGACCATGGTACGAATAAGACTGTGATGGAAAAGACTAATTTTAGGGTTTTGATTTGGGAATCGATAAAACTTAGACACCTTTTGCAAACTTCTGTGAAAATAAAAATGGAAGTCTAAACGAAACCCTAGGAAAACCATAAGCAAACGTATATGAAAATATAATATAATACCATAGCGTCCCTCATAGGTTATGAACTATTTGATAATTAAAAAGAGACCACGCCATCTGGGCTAGAATCATTCCAAGGGAATACCCTTAATAAGGTACTGTGTTTTCTTAGATGTCAACATAGACCACCAAGGGATTTTCTTATCCTTAACGTTTTTAAACCATTTATCCCCTAAAAGAGGAAGACCAGTATTTTGGGAAATAAATTCCGCATTAATCTGGAACTAGACATCTCCCATATTATCCCTAGTGCCATCGAAGGCCTTGTCAAATTCCCTAGCCACTTCAACATGAAACCCCCTAAACGACTAGATGAAAACTAACCAACCAACCTCGGTGATATTATCAGTTACATCATCATGAATTAACACAGTTTGTGGGTTGTTTGGTTCTATTCAAACTACAAGAGCCATAATTGTTTTCAAAAGGATTGATAATGAGGTCGAACCAGAGAACAAAGTGGTAAGTTTTATGAGGGATAAAACAGGGAAGACAACACGGTAAATGCATAAGCATTAGAGAAGGTCGGGATGATATACCTGATACCAAATGAGAAAAGGAGGAGTTGAGGATACCCTGAAATCATCCCACATTCAAAATGTTGATTATCTCCCGCAGAGTAGAGGACAACCAGGTTCAAAATAACAATGCTCATGTAACCCTCCTTGTCTTCCACGAAACCCTGGCCCAAAATCGAGGACATCCCCCCTGATTGGCTTATGATTAAAGTGGTAACCAAAAGGTCGGTTGATAGGAACGAGAAATCATAAAAGAATATGGCACAACATAAGGTTTTAGAGAGGGACATAAAATATAGGACGATCGCTTGGAGTTTGGAATAGGTTTCTGAACAACAGTTTTATCATAAGGTTTAGTTTAAGGTCAATTTATGTCATAGGTTTAGGACACTCAAACATAACCAATTTCATATTTGCATATTGGATTTAGATTTAGGATATAAAATTTTCGTTAATTCGTAATCCTGCAATCAACATACTTCATGAACCCTTTTCTCATGTTTAGCTTAGCTAGAAGAAAATATAGTCTTTGAATCACGCAAAAGAAAACCATGACACAGTTTCTTCTAGTGGTTTTGAATGAAAGATGATTTAAATTCATGCTTTGCATTCATGAATTTATAGAAGAAAAACAATCATTAAGCCACACACAAAAAAAGCATTCTTAACACAAGAAAATAATGAGCAAAAACTTAACAAGCGTTAAAACCACACATTTTCACCTAAAACCTATCAATTTGACGAATACACTTGCTAGGGAGTGAGTAAAAGATGATAGTATGTTTCGAATAGAGATGCAAAACAAAGTGCAATTTGGGAAGCCAACACCTTGTCAAGTTCAATTTGTTCATGACTTAAGTGGATACCAAATTTTATGTACTTCATCTATAACCAGGTTGCAACATTTTTTGTTAACCTTACATTTTGTTTTAAATTTTTTCTTTCATTATTCTGGTTCCCTTGCCTCTTTTTGTTCATATTTAATCAACGCCCTCCAGAACAACAAATTCTCACCTTGTTCTTGCTGAAGAACAATCACATTTTCACCAACTATTGAAGCTTCATCAATCGTTGTGACTTGTTCTTGTGCTTCACTTCTTCTCCCTGAAGTTTTCCTTTCTGGACATTCAAACTTCTTTTGTCCCTCTACACCATAATGATAACAAGTAATTACATACTTTCCCTTTCCTCTTCTGAATCGTCTTCCTCTACCAGCTCCATTTATTCCTTTGCCACCTTGACCATTGGCAGATTCTTCTTCCTTTTCGCTACCTTTAGTAGTCCCTACTTTACCTCGTCCTTTAAAATCTCTTCCTCTACCTATAGGTTGTGTTTTCCTCTCAATCTTTTCTTCTGCATTCAAGGAAACTTGATAAGATTAATCAACAATGCGAAAATAATGTGTGCTCATTTCATTCTGAATTAAATACTTTAGCCCATTTACATACCTTGAAACTCTTTGGAATTTTGGTTTTTTTAGGCCTTCTCTAAGTGACAGTCTAAAGAAATATTCATTGTATTCGCGAACATATGTCTCCCTTTGTCTGAGGTTCTGGACTTGTCAGAGCAAATTCTACTGGTAATCAACATGAATTTTTTATCTTTAATCTTGGTAACCATCTTCTTCCAAGTTCTGATTTTCTCCAGTTGATTATTCACTCTATCCTTCTGCAACATATCCCACCACAATGTTGCATGGAATTTCAGTTTCATAACAACAAATCTTACTCGATTTGGATCCTGAACATTTTCATACTCGAAGTATCTTTTGAGTTCTCCAATCTAGTCAATGAGAACATCAACTCTTAGACTACCATCCTAACAAGAAACCTCAACCTTTGCACTACCCATGTTACTCAAATACAAAATCTTCCTAGATGTTGGGTCTCTTTCATCACCATCGCGTTCGTCTTCGATTTCTTCTTTTGGATCTGAGTACACTTCATCATCTCCATTCCTACGATTTTCCTATTCCTCTATTATTCTTCTCAAATTTTATAGTTCTCGATTTCCTGCACCTCCCCTTCTCGCTCCTCTCCTTCGCGGTGACATTCTTCCAAGTTGTAGGTTTCTCACCAACATCCACATAATTCACACTGGTTCTGTAGACCAACTTGACTTTCAACACTCTTGCTGAGAAACCACCACGAACATGTATTATGTACCCTATCTCACAGAAGCAGATTAGATGCTAATCCCATAACAAAATTGGGCTCTGATACCACCTAATGCAGAGAACAGATATGATGGAACACACACACAATTACAACACACACCCTGCTACAAAATGCACAACAGAAAAGCAAAGCATAAATACTTTTTCCAACTAATAAGGAAATCCACTGGAAACTAAAAAACTAGAAAACCCATGAATTTCAATACCATTCGTTTATTAATTTAATGCAGAGAAAAAAATTTCTATATTACATCGAGCCTAAGTTAAAATACAACCATGAATTGTTGCTTGCATGACTGAAAACCACTACAAAATCGTCTAGAGGGTAAAAGTTTGTGTGTATGGGATGAGATTTTGTTTCTCCCTTCCCGCCTGCTCATCCAACTTGGAATATTTCTCTCCAATCCACCTTCTATGATTTCCTTACTTTGTGGTTCACCAATCCCTTCAAAATCACGTTCCATTTATTTTTAAAACTCCTCCTCGGCTCTGAAATGATTTGTCTTCCCTCCAAAAACGAGTTGTTACCCAAACCGTCTCGCTATCTTTCGGACCGCTTCAACTTGATTTTGTCTTTGAGTCACGCTTTGTCCTTTAGCTGCATGTTCTTTTACCTAACGGTAGCTATGAATCATCATGAATGCATACCAGCGTGGAAAAATCAAATGCGTGCGACCACAATGTTGCAAATGAAAAAATATCGCGACACTTGTAAAATTTCTCTATATGTGGCAGTTTCAGCACAAGTTTCAGTGTGACACTTGTAAAATTTCTCTATACATGGCAGTTTCAACACGAGTTCCAACATGTGCTTCAACATGAGTTTCAACACGAGTTTCCGCATGACACTTGTAAAATTTCACTATACATGGCAGTTTCAGCATGTATTTCAACACGATTTTCAGTACAAGTTTCAACATAGCAAGAGTAATCAACAGTTTGAATTTACAACACTCTGACTAAATAAAATGGACCACTAGAACAATCCTTATTCAACTTATTTCCTATTTACAAAATGGAAATATTTTTGGGTGATGCGGATTTCCTGAGCCAAAGCTCTTGCATCAATATCACATTATCAAAATGTATAAATATCACGTTAGAAACAACTTCAATAGTAATAATAAGATATATTGTTAAAAAATATATTCACTTGAATATCACATTAGCAAGGTGTATAAACAATAGAGTATCATCAATAATGAGATACATGGCATTAAAAAATGATATATGGTTTGAAATAATGAAATACATAGAAAAAAAATATTAATTTGATGTGTTTATAATGCAAATAGATCGAGTTTTAAATTAACTTTATATGTTTATGATGCAAACATATTTTAAGCTTTAAATTATGTCTATGCTTATATATTGAGATATATTGTTGAAAATATACTCACTTGAAATGTCTATAATGTCAACCGTTTAGGTTCTAAATACTGTCTATGCTGGTTAAAAATTGGAGATTTGAAAACCGGTTGCGTATGGTTAAAATAACCCTCTGAAAACCTCTGAAAAGATATAGTTGTCATTTCATCTCGAGTGTTAGTTAAAATTTAATTCCTTTTTTCTCTTTTCTCACGCTCAATAGGCATTAGGGTTTGGGAAGAACTATTAATCTCGTGAAATCTTCATGTCAGTCTTCGTGAGCTAGGGAGTGCCCACTTGGGTACTCTTGTAACCATTGTTGAAAACTTGTTTAAAACAATTGACCATTTCTAGAAATTGTCCTAGCTTTGCTTTCTCTATCTCGAAGTTATTTATTTTCTCATCCCAATGCTTCACACTACTTAGTTATGACTATCGTTTTCACTGTTAAAGTCAAGGTTCGTTGGTGAGATCAAATTTCTTCATAATAAATGGCATATATTTAATTATGTAATCAATAATATTTGAAAACTCTAGTTAAAATCCCTAGTTTAATTTATTAATTAATTAAATATTTATTAATTAATTAAATATTTTTTTAGTTTAATTTTTTTTTAATTATTCAATTGTAATATTTTAATTATTTAAACATTTTTTTTCTTATCAATTTTTTGATTATCC
>SNQJ01S0030540.1:113396-128784 GCA_010110895.2 Picea sitchensis | reverse complement strand
AAATGTTGATTTGGCAAGTTGATTGGCCAAGCTATGTGGCAGACAGGTGGACGAATTAGTTGTTGACACGTTTCATAATATTGCCAAGTGATATGGTCCCACGTGGCCCAGGCGTGGGTTACCATGTGGCACCCCTCAAATGTATAAAATGTGGTGAAGTCCGTGGGGGTCGAACCCCCGACCTTTGGGTGGAAACATCAATGCTTTGACAGGGCCTGAGCTACCAGTCCTCTTGCGGGATGTTACTTAACCTTAAACATGTTCAAAATTATTTGAATTTGAGTTAGTATATGGGTGGTGGAGTAAAGGGTCATGACTTAGCCCCAGCCCCTGGTTTAATCCACACCATGCAACCATACCATGTAACCAGTGGCGCGGAGTTAGTTACATTGTTTATCCCTCGTTCCATCACAACACATGACCGTTGGCATGCGCAACTGTTGGCACTTCAAGTTTATCCCTAGTCACACCACCCTCCACCATGTGACCCTTTTGCATAGAGTTTTCAATGGATTATGGGACAGGTGTGAAAATCCAATTCGGCACTCGACCACATGGGGGGCCACTCACCCACATCCTCTGCCATGATAGGATCCTATCCTGCTAACTGTTCGACATTATGCCACGACTTGCGATATCTGCGTGGGTGATGGGTTTTTGGCCCAGTAACACCACAGGAGCCAGGTTAGTCATACACAAGTGCAAATTGGAGAACCAGAGACAACAAGCTTGAAAGAGAAATTTTCTAGGAGGATATCTTCTTCATTTTTTGGCCAAACCAGGGGTCGAAAGAGCCCAACTAGGAATTTTTAGATGTTCTAGAGCCATTGTAGCCATCTATTTGACCTTTTGAGCACTGTAAAGAACTATTTTTAGCACTTTGAGAAAATAATATAAAATATCCATTGGAAGCTGAACCAGGAGATGTAGCCCAAGAGAGGGGTGAACTCCTTTATCATTTTTTGTGCTATGTGTTTACTAATGGGTGTTAATTGATGGTTATTATGTGCATCCTAAGTGTGAAAACTCTTTAATTTATGTGTTAGCAAATTAATCATTTTTCCCAAACACACATAATTAACACTTACAAATAATTTAAAAGATACAAGCCTTCTTCATTTTTAGATCACTAAAGAATGATTTTACATCACAAACTATTTTTAAGTAGGAATTCAACTCGTTAACAAGAGATACCATCATCTTCCTCCTCTGTAGTTGTTCACATGTTTGGAGTCTTTATCTGCATCTTTGACCTTTGGACCTTTAATGCCACAATCAATTCATTATCTCGGATTCACTTGCCATTTGTTAGAGTAGCTAATCCTAAAAAAACCACTACATTCATATTGAATTAGCTATGGTCAATGAAAATGCTTCTAATTCCAAAACATTTACTGCTACTTCCTTGGAGTTTCCACACTTCATCTTGCAATTGTTAGATTAATCAATTATAACAATGCATCACATATTGAGTAGGCTCATTATGTTTCTCTTTACAAACTCAAAATAAATTCAAAGACACGTTTCACTACTTACCATGCAAACTCCAATCACCACTACCAATCAACACCACTGGTTTTCGACCTCACATCAATGGTAGTTATGGCACCCATAAATTCATAGCCTTATTGCAACCAACATCACCTTCACTAGTGGTCCTCTCTCCTCCATGTT
Source organism: Picea sitchensis (assembly GCA_010110895.2). Classification (NCBI taxonomy): domain Eukaryota; kingdom Viridiplantae; phylum Streptophyta; class Pinopsida; order Pinales; family Pinaceae; genus Picea; species Picea sitchensis. The sequence goes on along the minus strand of SNQJ01S0030540.1, from coordinate 127,110 downwards.
TTTCTGTTGCTCCACCATTGAATCAATCTTGTCCTTAATGTAGGCACAAACATACACAAGGTTAGCACTACATTTCTACACGAGACACCTTCATTTGAACACACCAGTTTGGCCTGCATATTTGATCCAACTAACCTTGACATTTATCATTGACTCTTAAATTATAGAATTACCAGATCTAGGAATGAAATCTAGCCTTACTCAATCATGCTCATTTATCTTCATGGTGGATTTTCACCCTAACAATCATGACCGACTTATCACAGGTGGAAAACATGGCTTCTCCTTCAAGCAACTTCTTCCATTTGGTAGCTTCTGTTCTGGTCATAGTCCAATTCACTTCCTGGGCGAAAACAACCATATATTTATGACGTGCATCTATTAATAGTCTCTAGAGTGTAATGACCAACACCCATCGTTCCTCCATTCTTTTGAAGTGATCTAAGAATATGTGTTTAGATTGGGTAACACCTCTGCCAGATCACGTTCGCAGGAATGGATTCATGCAACATGTCACATAGAGACCAACAAGATCTTCAATTGTAGTTCATGTGAACCCACTTGTGCGTTTCACAGATAGGGCCGCTCATTTAGCAACCAATTTCTCCATCCATATAATTTGATGACAATCCTTTCGCAGGTTCACCACATTACGCGTCCCCATGCAACCCAACAACATGGCATAGACCAACACTCATATGTAGCCAAAACTCAAATGATGGACAAACATATTACTACGAAACATAGCAGAAATCACTCAAACTATCTACTCTCACCTTATAGGAATCTACTCCTACAATAGATTACACTCATAAGTTTTCATTTCCCTGGGCCCTCCTATGAAGAGTTAGGTGCTCTGATACTATGGAAGAAAATGGGAGAGGGAGAGTAGACATAGTCACACAAACCAAAATTGTGCTTGAGTGCTCTATTAAAGAAAGAAATAGAGTACTTATAAATATACAAAGCTTTGTATCAAGGTAGACAAACTGCCTTGATCACATTATTTATTTGGTTGAGCAAATATCTCCACCTCACACCAATCTATGAAGCATATGAAGCATCTAGTTGGAGAGAATCTCTCAAATCTAAGTGATTCCAACAAATTCTCAAAAAAGAATAGACTCTCTATGTAGAAACCAAATCTACCTAATAATAATAAATAATCATTATAATCACATATATGATCACACTTAAGACAAGTAAGGAGTTACATATTCTAACAATATGTATATTATATGTTGTTTTTTTTTAAGGTGAATGTGTTTTATTTTATTTTAACATTTAATGATGAGAATGCACTTTATTTATGTTTTGTTTGATTTTTAAATTTAAACAAGTTCATTTTAATCTTTATTTGATTTGTGTTTAAAGAATTATAAACTTAAAAAATAATGAACCTATTTAAGAAAATAGGGTAACGAATTAAGATTTAAAGTTTTATTTTAAAATTGATTTAAAGTTGTATCTTAAATTTTATTTTAAATTTGTATTTGATTGTTTAAAAGTTCATTTTTTTTAAATGTAAGGAAATAGTATAATAGTAAGACTATAAATTTTATCTGATAGTATAATTTTTCTTAAATATAGAAGATGAATTAGTTCACATAAGGAGATATTGGGAGATAATAATTAATTAATAATTGTAATGTGTTATATTATAACACATTACATGTGTTATAATATAACACATTACATGTGTTATAATATAACACATTGCATTGCAATGTGTTATATTATAACACATTACAATGTAATGTGTTATGTAAATTTCCTCAAAATAATTATATTTTTTAATAACATTTAAATATTTAGAATAATTATAATTTTTAATAAGATTTAATTATTTAAACTCTTTGTAATAGTATAGTTGAAGATGAAATAGTTCACATGAGGAGACATTGGGAGATAATAGTTAATTAATAAGTTTTAACATCTTTTTAAAAAAAAAAAAGTGAAACCCTTTTTATATTAATTATAATTTTTAATAAGATTTAATTATTTATGTTATTTGTAATAGTATAGTTTTCCTTAAATATAGAAATGAATTAGTTCACATGAGGAGACATGNAAGTGAACGCTCTCTTTAAAATAATTATAATTTTTAATAAGATTTAATTATTTATGTTATGATTTAAAAATATAATAATCTTTTTTTATAAACTATTATATGGTATAATATATTTTGACTAATTATGATAATGATGATGATTAACCTTCAATAATATCGAATTGGTTTATCAAACTTTAAAAGGGTAAGTGATTACTTCTAATTCTTTAGAAAAAAAATTTATCTGCTCTAAAGACAATCTAAGAGAAAGTGTTTTTCATATTCAACCTTCTTAGTGTCACAAATGTGACACACTCTTTCATTCCATGACGTTTTAGGAATTGACCAATGCCCAGTTTCACTATGGAGCTCGTGAGAATTTGTTCTTATCTTAGCAATGCTTATTTTTTAGGTTAGGGTTGATTACATCCTTATGATATTTTTAATAGTATCTTTATTCTGCAAAATGGTGTCTTCCATGATTTCCCAATAGTTTAGCCAAGAGTGGGCATTTTTATGCCATCCTTGCTTGAGTCGATGGTGGTTACGACTCGATTTTAAAGCAATTTTAGGAAGCCTATTGTCTTCCATGTTGTTTAACTTGTTCTTATACATTAGGTATTTAGTCATAGCCATGCTCTCATTGGGGGAGAGGCTTGTTTCTAAGAGGAGGATGGGATAGGGTGTATTTTCTTTAATTTTGAGATTGTAGGTTATAAAATTCTTTTGTATTTGCTCTATCTTTCTCCAGGATTCACGAGAGATACTATAGCCTCAGACTTCGCATCCATAAAGAATAGAAGGTGTAATGAGAATCTCAAAGAGGAGTTTCTTCTTATCCCAAATCCAAACATCGGCTGAATTACAATTGTTTTCAAGCCCATAATAAGCTTTCCATCCCCCAATAATCATTTTCTCAATGTTATAATTCCATTTGAGTTTGTGGTGAATATCACTTCCAAGATATTTGTATGAAGTCACTTCCTCCAAGTTGTTGTTGTCATATACGAAGGTATCATAAGTGATTTTATTGGATTTAATAATCATGACCTTAGTCTTATCAGTATTAACAGTCATACCCATATTGCAGCAAAAATCCTTAAGGATTCTTAGTTGTTTTTCAAGATCATGGGGACTCCTTGTCATAAGAACGATATCATTAGCATAAAGAAGAAGATTGATGACTATACCAGTGAGAGTAAGGTCGAAACAACCTACTGTTTTCAAACAATCTTCTAACTTGTCAATTTATATGCCAAAAAGGGTAGGGGACAAGGGACAACCTTGTTTGACTCCAATATTACAGTTAATCCATTTCAACTAACCCTCGGTATTTTTAAACTTAACAATAACACCCTCATACATCTTTATTGCAACAAACCTAAACTCTAAAAACGCTTTTATCTCTTCCAATTTATAATTTATAATATGATTTAATTCTATACAATAATTATTTATCTTATTGTTTAACATAATGACCTCTATTTAAAATCACTATATCTTATAATATATTTTAGGATATTTATTATATTTTATATTATAATTTAATAAAAAAAATAAAAAAACTTCCTTTTTATTCTGGTTTAAGAATATTATTTTATTATATTATGGTTTCATATTATAAAAAATATTATTAAGTATTTTTAAGAAAAGTATTATAAATAAAATAAATTGTATTGAAAAAATATAAATATTATTATTTTATTAAATGTTAAAATCAAAATTAGAATTTAATTAAAATTAAAATTTGTTTTAATTATAAACAAAAATTTAATTAAAATTAAAATTTTCTTTAGTTATAAATGAAATATTTATAATAAAATATTTTATTCTTTATTTTATTTAAAAATATTAATTAATTTTAAAAAATAAAGATTAAAAAGGTTTTCTTTCACAATACTATACAAATAATAATTCAGAAAGAAATTATTTATAATAAAACATTTAATTCTTTATTTTATTTAAAAATATTAATTAATTTTAAAAAATAAAGATTAAAAAGGTTTTCCTTCACGATATTATACAAATAATAATTCAAAAAGAATTGTTAGTCCTTGAACGTCAAGAAGGAGTTGTTAGTCCTTGAACTTTAAGAGAAGAAATAAAAAACGAGTTTTATTAGGAAAGTTACCGAGATTCACTTGGTCACTTTGAGTATTTGGTAAATATTGTTTGAATGCATATGAAAGTAATTTTTTATTTTTKTAATTGAGTGTTTATAAAAAAAAAWTCTATTTTATTATATAAAWAAATAGAAGATTGTAATTTTATAAGTTTAGATTTATTTAAGTGTCTATTTATCAATGGTTGAGAGGGATCAAATCTTTATAGGTCCAAATCTTTACTTTTTCGTCAAGTTTTTCACTCTAAAAAAGGTTTAAACCTAGAGAGATTTGATTCCTCCTAATACTTGATAGATTTAATGTGTTTCTTTACATGAACATCTCCTTGGTAGTGTGTGTATAATGGAGTCCACACACACACACACACACATATATATATATATTATTTTAATGTGTTATGCTACATGAACATCTCTCCCATATTGGGTTGGGTTGTAGAGCTGGGTTGTAGAGTGCCTTAGCCCAATATATATATAGAAGTATAATATTTCAATTAAATCATTTTTAATAAAATAAAAAAAATTCTCACAAAATTATTAAAATTTAAAAATATTTGGTTTCTATAAAATTAAAGAAATAATAAAAAAGTTACAACCCTTCATTACATTAGCAATGGTATACATGTCTTGTGTATCTCACACCTCCTGAGCACTCTGTTGGGTTTTGTAGTTGATCTAACGCCTTTGGTTGCCATTATTGTTCCATGATGGGGCTGGCAGGAGGGGTCGACCCCCCTTCTTACAAATCCGTTCTTGGCGAAAATGGGGTTGGCTTTGCTAGTTGCACTTATACTCTAGGAAATCCAAGTCATATTCCTTCCTCAAATAGCATAATAGATGATGTGGATCCTTCCAAAGAGATAATCCTTGAAGATGCACCTCAACAGAATAGTGGTTCAAATAAATGGAAGCTTGAATAATGCATTCCAAATGAAGTCAAAATGCCAAAATATGAAACCNCTTCCTCAAATAGCATAATAGATGATGTGGATCCTTCCAAAGAGATAATCCTTGAAGATGCACCTCAACAGAATAGTGGTTCAAATAAATGGAAGCTTGAATAATGCATTCCAAATGAAGTCAAAATGCCAAAATATGAAACCCATTTTGAAAGAATGGGAGGCTATGTCTAGTTCATGAAGGATCACACAGTCATTGGAAAATTTATGGGGATCTACCTCACAAAAAAACATTAACTTAGGTGGATTAACTCTCACTGGAAACCCATAGGTCATATCGATATCAATCTTGTATTAAAATGGTTCTTCACCTCTATTTTCCACACCCAGGAGGATAGAGAGAGGATTTTTGAAAATGGCCCATGTTTCTTTCACTCTGCATGCCATCATCTCCATTATTGGATAGAGAAATTCATCCTTGACAAGGATGGTTTCTCCTATGCCCCAGTCTGGGTTCATCTCTAGTCGCTTCCCCATGAATATTGGGATGAGGAAATTCTGGCTGAAATTGGTAACACCTTGGGCACCTTTTTCAAGAGTGCAGAAGCTACAAAACAAGGGAAATATACAACCTATTCCCAAATATGTATCTTTATGAATGTCTCGGTTCCCATCCCTAATTCGATCCGTATAAGATACCAATATTATGAATAGATCCAAATGCTAAACTATGAATAAATTCCTTTATGATGTCACAAATTCCATGAGCATGGCCATCTATTCCAATACTACCCTATGAATAATCCTTGCAAACCTACAAAACCCTAAAAGTGAGAAATATGAAGAGGGTTTTGGAAAGATCTCATGCAAGCAAATATCTGGCAAAAAACCCACCCAGGATGGGATGATAAAACCCAATCCCTCTAAAAATAATTTTGATATCCTTAGATCCATTCTATTTGATGCACCTAAATCTAGTCCACCAAAAACTTTCATTGCCTTACCTTCACTTGTCATGCCTTCASTTGCATCATTTTTCCATGCATTGCCTTACCTTTCCATGCCATGCCATGCCTTCACTTACCTTGCCTTAACTTCAATTTCATTCACTTGTCATGCCTTCACTTGCCTTTACTTTCCTTCACTTTCCTTGCCTTCACTTGCCATGTCTTCACTTGCCTTCATTTTCCTTCAGTTACCTTGCTTTGATTTGTCATGCCTTCACTTTCCTTGCCTTGCAATGCCTTCACTTGCCTTTCCTTTCCTTGTCTTTTCTTCACTTTCCATGTCTTCACTTTACTTTCTTTCACTTGTCGTTCCTTCACTTGTCGTTCCTTCACTTGCATTGTCACGCCTTCAATTGCCATGCCTTCACTTGCATTTCCACACCTTCAATTTCCTTCACTTTCATTTCCATGCCTTCACTTGCCTTCACTTTCCTTGCCATGCCTTGCCATCCCTTTCCTTCACTTTCCATGTCTTTCCATTCCTTGCCTTGCCATGCCTTGCCTTTTATTTCCATGCCTTTCCTTTCCTTGCCATGCCTTGCAATGGCTTTCCTTTCCTTTCCTTGCCTTTCCTTGCCTTGCCATTCCTTGCCTTGCCATTCCTTTCCTTGCCAGGCCTTCACTTTACATGCCTTTTCATTCCATACCTTCACTTTCCATGCCTTCACTTTCCATGCCTTTCCATTCCTTCACTTTCCATGCCATGTCTAGCCTAACAAGGTGTTAAATTGTCAAACATATGAAATAAGCACTGAGAAAAACCCTACTTCCAGAGATATTCCAACAAAGGGTTTTCCAGTCGACGAAATGATAGAAAAAGGGCCCCATTAGCTGAAACCAGGTGCTATGGATCCAATGCATCTAACAATTCTTCCATCTGAGTCTCGGTTTGAGTTTTATCACAAGTTGCAACTCACCTCCTCAAGCCATTCAGGGACATGTGGCCAATTTGGTCCAAGGGCATAAAATCCAAACCGAGTAGAATAACAGAGTTATGTAATCTCTCTCAAGTCTGTTTGGCCAAGGTCTGCGTAACTACACTACCCACAAACTCTCCACATAGTATTCTTGAAAATCAACCTCCTCTTTAGAAATTGCATTATGCCTCATTAAACAAAACCCTAGTATCAGAGATACTCCAACAAACGGTTTTTCGATTGATGGAATGATAGAAGAAGGTCCCCACTAGCTGAAAACTGATGCTTCGGATCTAGTGAAACTGACGGTTCATCCATACAAGTTCCGGTTTGAGTTTTATCGTGAGTTGCAACTCGCCTCCTCAAGCCATTTAGGGACATGTGGCCAATTTGTTTTAGGGGCATAAAATCCAAACAGAGAAACATAACAAAGTTCCATAAGCTCTCGCAAATCTATTTGGCCAAGGCTCACACAAATACACTACCCAAAAATTCTCCACACAGTGTTCTTTAAGATCGACCTCCTCTTCATAAATCACACTATGCCTAATAGAGAAAAACCCTAGTGTTGGAGATACTCTATCAAACGGTTTTTTGATAGATGGAATGACAGAAGAGGGGCCCTAGTAGTTGAAACCCGGTGATTTAGATCCAATGCAACTGACGGTTCGTCCATCTGAGTCTTTTTTTGAGTTTTATCGTGAGTTGCAACTCGCCTCCTCAAGCCATTTAGGGGCATGTGACCAATTTGGTCCAGGGGCATAAAATCCAAACCAAGTAGCATAACGAAGTTTCAGAAGCTCCTGCAAGTTTGTTTGGCCAAGGCCCATGCAAATACACTACCCAAAAATGCCCCACACAATGTTCTTTAAAATCAACCTCCTCTTCAAAAATTGCACTATGCCTCATTGAGCAAAACCCTAATGTCGGAGATACTCCAATTAATGATTTTTCGGTCAACAAAATGACAATGGAGTGGACCCACTAGCTGAAACCTGGTGCTCCAGATCCAATGCAACCAACATTTCTCCCATCTGAATCTCGATTTGATTTTTATCATGATTTGCAACATGCCTCCTCAAGTCATTGAGGGACATGTGGCCAATTTGGTTTGAGGGCATAAAATCCAAACCGAGCAACATAACAGAGTTTCGTAAGCTCCCACAAGTTTTTTTGGCCAAGGCCCATGTGAATACACTACCCACAAATTCCCCACATAATGTTCTTTAAAATCGACATCCTCTTCATAAATTGCACTATCCCTCATTGAGAAAAACCCTAGTGTCGGAGATACACAAACAAAGGGTTTTTCTATCAACAGAATGACAACAGAGGGGCCCCACTAGCTAAAACTTGGTGCTCTAGATCCAATGCAACTAATGGTTCACCCATATGAATCTTGATTTGAGTTTTATCATGAGTCGCAACTCGCCTACTCAAGCCATTTAGGGACATTTTGGTATGGAATTGAAAGGAAAGGCAAGGAAATGCAAGGAAAGACAAAACAAGGCAAGGCAAGGCAATCGAAGGCAAGACATGACAAGGCTAAGCATGTCATGACATTGCAAGGAAATGCAAGGTATAGGTCTAGGTAAATCCTATTAATTACGATAATCCATGTTTGACAACTATGAAGATACCTTAGATATATGAATAACTAGAGATTATGTTATGACATTGAAATTTTCATACAAGTATTTTTATCTAACATATATGTGATAACAAGTTGTATAATTACATGCTTAATGAATCCTTTGATTGTAATTTTTACGTATTAAACTTGTTCATTTAGGAAAGGCATGACATGGCTTGGCAAGTGAAGGCAAGGAAATTCATGACAAGGAATGACATGGCATCGCAAGGCATGGTATGGAAAGGCAAGGCATGGAAAGTGAAGGCAAGAAAAGACATGGTATGGCAAGGTAAGTCATGGGATGGAAAGGAAAGGCAAGGCATGGCATGAAAAGGCAAGGCGATACATGGCATGGAAAGTGAAGGAAATGCAAAGCATGGAATGGCATGGAAAGACAAGGCATGGGAAGGCATGGCATGACAAGTGAAGGCAAGGAAATGCATGGCATGGCATGGAAAGGAAAGGAATGGCATGGCAAGACATGTAAAGTGAACGGAAGGAAAGACATGGAATGGAAAGGAAAGATATGTCATACCTTGCTTTCACTTTCCTTTCCTTCACTTTCCTTGCCTTGCCTTGCATACCTTGCATACCTTGCCTTCACTTTCCTTTCCTTGCCTTGCATATCTTGCATACCTTTCCTTCACTCCCATTTCCTTGCTTTGCATACCTTGCATACCTTTCCTTCACTTACATTTCTTTGCATTGCATACCTTTCCTTCACTTGCCTTGCCTTCACTTTCCTTGGCTTTCAAGGCATACCATACCATACCATGCCATACCATGGCAAGGAAAGGCATACCATACCATATCATACCATGGAAAGGAAAAGCGTACCATGCCATACCATACTATACCATACCATGGCATAGAAAGGCAAGGCATACCATACCATACCATGGCATGGCAAGGCAAGGAATACCATACCATACTATGGCATGGAGAGGCAAGGCATACCATACCATAACATTCCATTCCATTCCAACGATACCATACCATACCATACCAAGGCAAGGCATACCATACCATACCATACCATGGCAAGGCAAGGAAAGGCATACAATACCATACCATACCATGGCTTGGCAAGGCAAGGCAAGGCATACCATAAAATACCATACCATGGAAAAGCAAGGCAAGGCATACCATACTATACCATACCATTGCAAGGCAAGGCAAAGAAAGGAAAGGCATAACATACCATACCATACCATACCATGGCTTGGCAAGGTAATTCAAGGCATGCCATGCCTTCACCATACCATACCATACCAAGGCAAGGCAAGGCAAGGCATACCATACCATACCTTCACTTGCATTGTCTCTCCTTGCATACCTTGTATACCTTTCCTTCACTTGCATTGTCTCTCCTTGCATACCTTGTATACCTTTCCTTCACTTGCCTTGCCTTCACTTTCCTTGCCCTGCAAGGCATAGCATACCATACCATACCATGGCAAGGCAAGGCATACCATACCATACCATACAATACCATGGAAAGTCAAGGCATACTATATCATACCATACCATACCATACCATGTCATGGAAAGGCAAGACATTTTATACTATACCATACCATACCATACCATGGCATGGCAAGGCAAGGCATACCATACCATGGCATGGAAAGGAAAGTAATACCATACCATACCATGGCAAGGATACCATACCATAAAATACCATACCAAGACAAGGCATACCATACCATACCATACCATACCATGGGAAGGCAAGGAAAGACATACCATACTATACCATACCATACCATACTATTCCATGGATTGGAAAGGAAAGGCAAGGCAAGGCATACCATACCATACCATACCATGGCATGGTGAGGCAAGACTTACCATACCATGGCAACGCAAGGCAAGGAAAGGAATACCATACCATACCATACCATACCATAGCTTGGAAAGGAAAGGCAAGGCATGTCATTCCTTCACCATAACATGTTGTACCAAGGGAAGGCAAGGCAAGGCAAGGCATACCATACCATACCTTCACTTGCATTGCCTTACCTTCCATACCTTTCATACCTTGCCTTCACTTTCCTTTCCTTAACTTGAATTTCCTTGCAAGGTAGGCCATACCATACCATACCATACCATATCAATGCAAGGCATACCATACCATACCATACCATGGCATGGAAAGGCAAGGCATACCATACCATGCCATACCATGGCATGGAAAGGAAAGGCATACCATACCATTCATAACTATATCATGCCAAGGATACCATACCATACCATACCATACCAAGGCAAGACATACCATACCATACCATACCATGGAAAGGCAAGGAAAGGAAAGTAAAGGAATACCATACAATGGGTTGGTAAGGCAAGGAAATGCATACCATACCATACCATACCATGGAAAGGCATGACAAGGCATACCAAGGCAAGTCAAGGCAAGGCAAGGCAAGGAAAGGCACACCATACCATACCATACCATACCATGGATTGGAAAGGAAATGCAAGCCTGCAATGCCTTCACCATACCATACCAAGGAAAGGCAAGGCATACCATACCATACCTTCACTTGCATTGCCTTGCCTTGCATACTTTGCATACCTTGCTTTCACTTTCCTTCCTTTGCAAGGGATACCATACCATGGCAAGGAAAGGAAAGGAAATACATACCATACCATGGAAAGGCAAGGAATACCATATAATACCATACCATACCATACCATGGAATGGAAAGGCAAGGCATACCATACCATACCATACCATACCATGGCTTTGGAAGGCAAGGAAAATCAGTCCATGCCTTCACCATACCATATCGTACCAAGGCAAGGCAAGGCATACCATACCATACCTTCACTTTCCTTGCCTTCACTTGCATTTCCTTTCCTTGCATACCTTGCATACCTTGCCTTTGCTTGCCTTGCCTTCACTTGCCTTGACTTGAAAGGCATACCATACTATGGCAAGGCATACCATACCATATCATACCATGGAAAGGAAAGGCAAGGCAAGGCAAGGCAAGGAAAGACAAAACAAGGCATACCATACCATACCATACCATACCATACCATACTATGGTATGGAAAGAAAAGGCATACCATCTCATGGCAAATCAGGGTATACCATACCATACCATACCATGCCAAGGATACCATACCATACCAAGGAAAGGCATACCATACCATACCGTACCATACCATATCATACCATAACATACCATGGTAAGGCAAGGCAAGGCAAAGCATACCATACCATGGCAAGGCAAGGCATACCATACCATACCATGACAAGGAAAGACAAGGCAAGGTACACCATACCATACCATACCATGGCTTCGCAAGGCAAGGCAAGGCATGCCATTCCTTCACCATACCATACCATACCAAGGCAAGACAAGGCATACCATACCTTCAGTTGCCTTCCCTTCACTTGTATTGGCTTTCCTTGCATACCTTCCAGACCTTGCCTTCACTTGACTTGTCTTCACCTTCATTTCCTTGCAAGGAATACCATACCATACCATAACATGGAAAGGAAAGGAAAGACAAGGAATACCATACCATACCATGGGAAGGAAAGAAAGGCAAGGCACGCCATATCATACCATACCATACGATGGCAAGGCAAGGCATACCATATCATACCATACCATACCATACTATACGATGGCAAGGCAAGGCATACCATACCATACCATTTCATTGAAAGGAAAGACATACCATACAATACCATACCATACCATGCCAAGGATACCATACCATACCATACCATACCAAGACAAGGCATACCATACCATACCATGGAAAGGGAAGGCATAGCACACCATACCATACCATGGTAAGGCAAGGCAAGGAAAGGCCTACCATACCATACCATACCATACCATGGCTTGGAAATGAAAGGAAAGACATACCATGGCAAGGCAAGGCAAGGCATACCATACCATACTATTCCATACCATGGCAAGGAAAGGCAAGGCATACCATACCATACCATGGCTTGGCAAGGCAAGGTGAGGCATTCCATGCCTTCACCATACCATACCATACCAAGGCAAGGAAAGGCAAGGCATACCATACCATACATTCACTTTCCTTTCCTTCGCTTGCATTGCCTTGCCTTGCATACCTTGCATACCTTTCCTTCACTTGCTTTGACTTCACTTTCCTTATCTTGCAAGGCATACCATACCATACCATACCATGGAAAGGAAAGTCAGTGCATACCATACCATACCATAACATAACATACCATGGCAAGGAAAGGAAAGAAATACCATACCATATCATGGCATGAAAAGGAAAGGAATACCATACCATACCATGGCATGGAAAGGAAAGGCATACCATACCATACCATACCATACCATGCCAAGAATACCATACCATACCATGGCAAGGCAAGGCAAGGCAAGACATACCATACCATACCATACCATGGCAAGGTAAGGCGAGGCAAGGAAATACATACCATACCATGGCATGGAAAGGGAATACATACCATACCATATCATACTATGGCATGGAAAGGCAAGGCATACCATACCATACCATACCATGGTAAGGAAATGCAAGGCATACCATACCATAGCATATCATACCATGCCAAGGCTACCATACCATACAATACCATACCAAGGCATGGAATGGCAAGACATGGAAATGAATGACATGGAAAGGCAAGGCATGGCATGGAATGGAAAGTGAAGGCAATGCAAGGCATGGCATGGAATGGAAAGTGAAGGCAATGCAAGGCATGGGAATGCATGGGATGGAAAGTGAAGGCAAGGCAAAGCATGGCATGGCATGGAATGGAAAGTGAAGGCAAGGAAAGGAAAGGCATGGCATGTCATGGTAAGGCAATGCATGGCATACCTTACCTTCACTTTCCTTGCCTTGACGTGTATACCTTGCATACCTTGCCTTCACTTGTATTTCCTTCACTTGCCTTTCCTTGCAAGGTATACCATACCATACCATACCATACCATACCATGGAAAGGCAAGGCATACCATACCATACCATACCTTACCATGGCATGGAAAGTCAAGGAATACCATACCATACCATGGTAATGCAAGGCAAGGCATACCATACCATGGCAAGG
>SNQJ01S0030540.1:99960-113346 GCA_010110895.2 Picea sitchensis | reverse complement strand
CTTCACTTGCCTTTCCTTGCAAGGTATACCATACCATACCATACCATACCATACCATGGAAAGGCAAGGCATACCATACCATACCATACCATGGAAAGGCAAGGCATACCATACCATACCATACCATGGAAAGGCAAGGCATACCATACCATACCATACCTTACCATGGCATGGAAAGTCAAGGAATACCATACCATACCATGGTAATGCAAGGCAAGGCATACCATACCATGGCAAGGAAAGGAAAGACATGCCATACCATAACATGGCTTGACAAGGTAAGGAAAGGCATACCATACCATACCATGCCAAGGCTACCATACCATACCATACCATACAATACCAAGGAAAGGCATACCATACCAGAGCAAGGCGTGGCAAGGCAAGGCATGCAAAGGAAAGGCATGGCATGGCTTGGCAAGGCATAGCATTGACATTGACATGGAAATGGAATGGCATTGCAAGGCATGGCAAGGCATGGAAAGGAAAGAAAATGCAAGGCATGGAAAGGAAAGACAATGCATGGCATGGAAAGGCAAGGAAATTCAAGGTATGGCATGTAAAGGCATGCAAAGGAAAGGTATGACATGGCATGGCATGGAAAGGCAAGGCATGGAATTGCATGACAAGGAAATGCAAGGCAATGCAAAGCAAGGCATGGAATTAAAGTGAATGGAATGACATGGAAAGGAAAGGAATGGCATGGAAAGGAAATGCAAGGCATGACATGACAAGGAATGACATGGCAAGGCATAGTAAGGAAATGAATGGAAATGGCATGTCATGGAAATGACATGCCATTGCATGGATTGGAATGACATAACATTGGCATGGAAATGTCACTGCATGGAAAGGCATGGAAATGGCATGGCATGGAAATTACATGGAATGGCATGGCATGGAAATGGAAGGAAAGGCATGGAATGGCATGGCAAGGAAAGGAATGGGATGGTAAGGAAAGGCATGGTGTGTCAAGGCAAGGAAATTCAATGCATGGCATGGCATGAAAGACAAGGCAAGGAAAGGCATGACATGACATGGCATGGCATGGAAAGGCAAGGCATGACATGGCATGGCAAGGCAAAAGATGACATGGCATGGCAAGGTATGGAAATGGAAGGCAAGGTGTGGCATGGAACTGGAAGGAAAGGAATGGCATGGTAAGGCATGGCATGGAAAGGAAATGCAAGGCATGGCTTTACAAAGCATGGCATGGCATAGAAAGGAAAGGAAAGGAAAGGCATGGAAATGGCATGCCAGGGAAATGGAATGGCATGGCATGGCTTGGCAAGGCATGGCAATGGAATGGCATGGAAAGGCATGGAAATGGCATGGAAATGGAAATGACATGCCATGGAATGGATTGGAAAGGCATGACAATGCCATCATAATGGAATGGCATGGCAACAGAATGACATCAACAGGTTTGTGGGATTGAAATTGGGAGGGTCCTTTGTCTCCTTGTGTGCTCTAACCCACAAATTGGGTAGGAATGTACAATAAACTCTCATAGATGCTGAAGGGAAAATAATAATGGTTTCAAGTCTCCCTGGAGGAATTTTGGTATGATAACATTACTTTCTATGGTGTGTCATGAAATGTAACCTCAAAACCTTTATTTGTAGGTGGAAAATGATACCCATTCTAAGATCTAGTTTCCATGTGAACTCTCTCATTCTATTTATTAAAATCAATAAGTTTAGTGGACATCATGGAAGACTGAATAAATGTTATTAATAATTGACGGGTTTAAAAGTTTTTACATATACCCACTACACAATCTAAACAAACATGAGTGCATTAATGAGTCATTGACTAGTATTTTTGGCATTTATTAAGGGTTAAACATAAATCAAATGATTTTATATATGTCATGCATATAAAGAGGGGAATAATGTGTGTGCCCTACAAAATGGTCAAATTATGGATTGAATCAACTAAGAAACTAACAACTAGGGTTCTCAAAGGAATGTCAAGGGAAGATTACAGTCAAGGTTTTGTCCTAAGGAGACTTGGAATACTAGGACTTATACCTAGAGGAGAAAAGAAAGAATTTTATCATGTAGCTTTGGTAAGAGAATAAGTTAGGGTTTTGTGGCATTTGAAAACCCTAGTGCTACCTAATGTTCTTGTTATCAAGAATATAGAGGGAGTTGATCTTGTACAAGTGTGGGATACAAATGTAGGTTCCAAAAAGGAATTACCATTGTGTACACTACCTTGTTGATGATCTCTAATGGAGTGGACTATTGGATAATGTTATCTTATGGTTTCCATCGCTAGGGTTTGAGGATCTCGACTTCTAACAACCCATGATAAGATATTGGTAGGTGCATGTACTTCATATTCTAAATATATATGAAGTGTTTGGGTTGTCCAAATGTTGTGTACTTGCATAATTGAATTTTAGCTTATGTCATCTTCATAATTGAGTAATTCTAGTACTAGTTATGGAGGTTAATTTGACATAACATTGAGATGAGATTGTTAAGTGATTTACAATTATGTGGAATATAAATGAGAAAAATTATTTCTATAATAAATTATTGTAATGTGCCATTTTTTAGGTCACAATATTTTCAAGTGACCATTATTTGAGTGTGGATTGTAATTGGATTTATATGGAGATAATTCAAGAGGTATCCCATATTGTTGGTTGTGAGTTAGAATATGGATATCCACAACATTCATGCAAATAATTCATAAGGAATGATCTATCAATGATGTAGAGATACATGGTTGATTAGCAAGCAATGCTACTTGAGAGCCATTAATTGCTTATGGATTTAGCACTTAGAAATCTATTCCACCATAAGATATTCCTTAATGTGTAATGAAAGTATTTATAATCACTATAGAAAAAAAATCAAGGGATTAATACACATAAAATTCATACACTTTGGATGCTCTACAGACTGCACAAAGAACAAACAATGTTATAAGTTTTTTTCCTCAATGAATTAATAAACATACAAAATGATACTTTGTAATTTAACCTAAGACAACTCACCTTATATGTTGTTGTCATTCATGAGGGTGTTACCCTCCTCTGTGACCCCAATCTCTCTGTGATGCCACCCTGCATCAGTTACAAGGATCAAGTCAATAAAATTAAACAAATATGCATAAAATAAAATTCATGAAACATAAAAAATTATCATCAATGCATTATCTCATTGTGAATATCTCAGGCCTTAATGGAGATTCATTGGCAGACAGATGGAGCACTAGGTTGTACAAGCTGCTATGAGAAAACCTCTATTGTGGAAATCTTGGTCGATGGAAATGATCGTGGGGGTGGGTGTCATACAGGTGGCGCGGACGGGTGCCCTGTGTGTGAATCCATTGAGGATGCGTAAAATAAGACTAATGCTGAGGCTGGGATGCAATGGACTCTCACACGATGTACAAGTGATTGCAAATCCATAGTCCTAGAGAAAGGTAACCTAGAAGCAACGCTCAGGTGCCCAGGGAGTGCAATAGTACTATAGCTAAAAAATATATCCACAACCTGCATACATATTAATAAAATTGAACTATTAGTACCAAATAGTAAAATTCAAAAACATAAACACAAACAATTTGAGAATTATAAGATATTTAACTCTACAATGATACTTGTGATGCATGTGACTTGTCCATCCCAGATGGACATTCCCCAACATTGTCTAGTCCCAAATCCTGTAGAAACATGAGAACAATAAAAAATTGAGCATGCCATAAAATAAAGAAATTACTACGATGAATTTATCAAATGTGACACATACATGTGTGTGGGGTGCACCCAATGAACATGATGCCTCTACTGCTACACCAGTGATGGGGATAGGAACTGATGCATCCATTGACGTAGAGGGTATACTTCTTGGACGCAACAACTGCAAAACAACATACCTTAAGATATCGATATAAATTCCCAAAATACAAAATAAATATATAACGATGAAGAACATAGAGAGGGTTAAGATACTAACCTCCTCCATGAAGCTATGTTGCCCACTGGGCTCTATAGGCTCATATCATGTCTGTGTGAAATACGATCATCTGTGAGGTTCACATGGACTGTTGTTATGTCCATGTGTCCTTTGCTCACTGTACTCTCTTATGCAAATTGAAGCTCCAACCCCTCTATCAATTTCACTGGCAGGCACCTCCTTCTAAGTTAGTGCAACAAAGATACTATGTTCCATTAGGTTACAAGTCAATGATGAAATGGCTAGTTGTACATGTTGCAAACTCTTTGCAACAGGAGGATGTTGGCTAGGGGGACCAGGCCTTTGCTCGAGGGGACGAGGACCTAACACGAGGTCGCGCCTGACATGCTCTCAATCCTATGCAGACCCTCGACCCACCCCGTGAAATTCGCAATGTCAAAGTAGTTGACATGCTTACCCATAATTTTCTCATAAAATATAAGGGCATCTCCCTGTTATTGTAGGGAGTTTTTATCAAAAACCATATACCACCTATCCATCCAGTTTTAACTAATATCGGGATGGATGCACCAGTCAATGGAGATGCGTTTCTTGGTCAATGGTAGTTCTTGTCCATTTCTAAAAACCCTAAAAATAGACAATATTTGTTGTTTTGAAATGCCCAGTTCTTTAACTTGGTTTATGTCCAAACCAGTGCTATAGTACTCATACATTCTTTTCCTATAATCATAAATAGAGGTCAATTTTCCTTGGGAACTTGCAATGGAATTCACAATGATGTCCAAAGAAGTGGCCAAGGAGACTCTGCTAGGCTCTCTAGTGCCCCTTAATTTTTCCTCAAGGGTTCTTAATATAACTAACCCCTCATCAATTTGAGTGTTTACATTGGGTGGTTGTGGTGGGTTGGGGTTTTGATCTTCTTGGTTTTCTTTTGAGCGATTTACATTGTCTTGGGGTTCCATTTTATTATATATGCTGCAATTTAAAAGCCATGGCATGTAAATTAGGTTGGTTTTTTAATTGAAATACAAAATTACAATTTTTTTAATGTAGATTCTTGGGAGCAAAAGACTAAATTGGGTTAAAAATAAGATAAACCAAACATACCTAGAGATGGTGGCAAGATCCTCCCTTTATTGCTCCTCTCTCTTTGCTCAATGAGAGTCAAAACACGAGCCCTATTTATGCACAATGATCACAAATCACACTTGTGGTCCTTTAAATTTTTTTAATAGAAGGAACGTGTGTGCGTTCCTAGGAACACACAGGCATTCTTAGGAATGTGTGGGCATTCCTAGGAACACACACACGTTCTTAGGAATGCACACACATTTTTAGGAACTTGTCAACATTCCTGCCACTAAACCTACGTGGAAAGCCTCATGAACGTTCGACCACTTCCAAACATATAGGTTTAGGAATGCGTGCACATTCCTAAGAACACACATGTGTTCGTGCAAGTCCACGTTCCTGCTAACCTTCTTGCCACTTTTTCGGCCACGAACTTCTTGCACTCACCCTTGAACTTCTTAGAAAGGTGTTAAATTGGTTGGAAATTGTTTTAGGATTGAGGTAAAGCATTGATTGAAATATTTAAACAATTTCTTAGGCCTTATTTGAATCTGAGATGATTCAATTATTAGAGAAGACCGGGTTGTTTCTTCTCCAAAATTAACTAAGAATTCATTTTGAAAATCAACAAAACTAGTAATAGACCCAACGGGTAAGTTAAAGTACCACATGTAGATGCTTTATTCTGAAAAGTATAAGGAAATAATCTACAACATCTATAAAACTTCTGCGTTGATGTTGATTTTGTTTTCATTGGAAACAATGACAAGTCGTCTCTCCACCGTTTCAGAGATTTATGTTTTGTATGGTCTTGAACTATTAAATGACCACAGCGCGAACAGATAAGTAAGAACAACTCGCTTTATTTTTACTATTTGGATGGGTTGTCACGCCATGGATGCATTATCTAGTTATGGATATATTTATAGTAATAGTTAGGGTTTAGAGGTGCATTCTACAGTTTGGTATTAGATTTATTTGTGATTCATTGTTTAAATTTAATGTGGAGTTGATAGGTGTTATTTTAAATAATAATAATAAAAGTTAAATAAATGAAAATTGTATATGTGACTTTAATTTTTTTTATTTTTTCAGGGATTTCATAGAACCTGAGCTAAGATGGGTTTATATTGGTAGATATACACAGATTGATATAGTATAGAAACCTGAACTAATTGAATCCCTTTCCATATGAGAATGTAGAGGCATGCTTCTAAATATATATTAGGGAATGCGGTAGCAATTCCAATTACTAATGTTGCTTGTCTTCTTTTATATAGTTTGAGAGGTTTTAATGGTTAAAAAATATGTGTTTCTTTTTAGAAGATTATATATTCAAATCCAGAAGTAAGATATATACAACTCGGTAGACTTTAGCAGCCAAATTATCACCAACCACTTTTTGCCAGACCACCCTCCTCTTGGTAAGAAACTCTGTTTATTTGTTTATTTGAATAATCTTATGAATGTTCCTGTTAACTTGGAAGGTTTGCACACATATGTGGAGATAGCCTGTAGGCCAATCTTCAATGGAGCAGACGCTACTTTGGTTCAACTAGAACAGGCTGCGGCAGGTAATCACATTATAGAGTGCGTATATCTGTTCTTGGAGTAAGTACTCCTCTTATTTGAGAATTTATGTTACAAGGATATACTTAATGGGATTCGAACCTGCGCCTACCATTAGGGTAGATTAGCTATATTACAATATCATGTTTCTCCCTTTTATAATTTTCAGTGGTAACAATACCCCAACGAGAAAGAAGGAATGTGCAAAATGACATGAACCACTGTTGCCTTTAATTTTCACATTGCTCTCTTTAGAAACAAAAGGAAGAGACGCGATGCTTTTAAAGTGAAATGCTCGCTGGAAAAGCCAAAAGGTGAGAGTATTATTTTTCCTATCAATACAGCTTTATTCTAGTGTTATTCCATTTCGAGAGGATTAGGTCCCATTGGGTTACATTGCAAAACCATGTCTACCGTCACTTCTTTGAATCTGATGCTAAAGAATATCGAAGTAATCAAAAGTCGAGTCCACAGTTACAGAGCATTTTGTAACGAGTGAATCTCCTAATCAGTGATTGTTTTCTTTCCAATTTTATTTTTCTTCTGTATTGCTACAATTACAGATGTCAAGCCTCAGCTTTGTTCCAGGTTAGCAGATGGATTAATTGAATGGAAGAATTCTTCTACATTTTTTTGGGAAGATAAATCTGTTTATTGGTTTTCTCTTTTCAAATATAAGTCCAAATTTTTTCTTGTGGGCAATGCAGTTTAGTTTTGTTGTGCTGAGCTTTGATCAGTTGTTGGAACAATTTTTTTGTGCAATTAAAGATGATTATAATGAGGATGTGTGCAGAAAAGTTGGATCAATTGGGTCTAGCCCAGGTGGTTAGGAGGATTGGTTTTTAACTTTCTACACCCAACCAAGTTTAATTTTTATAAATAATATGTTGGTAACTCTTAACTGAGTCTGGTTGTTTTAACTGAGTCTGGTTGTTCTGGCTTAATGCCTTGAAAACAAGACGCTTAACTGAGTTTGGTTATTCTGACTTAATGCCTTGAGAAAAAGGACGCTTAACTGAATCTGGTTGTTCTGGCTTAATGGCTTGAAAAAAAGGACGCTGTGGATATGCTCAACTTGCGAAAGGAAGTGAACAATGCTTATGCCAAGGATACCATCAAAATTAGTGTGGATTTGGGATTTGATGAGAATTATGCATTACTTTCATTATTCATATATTACTGCATTATTACTTTTATCAAATTACTTTACTTTAGTTTGCTGTCCTAATGGATTCGGGGGCATTAATTCTTTTCAAATTTTAATTTATTTTGAAGATTTTATAAATCTTTTTCTCGTGAAACCTTTTGAATTGTTCTTCACGCGAACTTGTGCTCGAATTGTTCTTCACATTGATTGATTTATAGCATAGTTAGCAAGTTGGAATTCGAATTTTGATTTGATACGGTACTGAATAAAAAGATTGATTTTCACATTCACTGATTTATAGGATAGTTTCCAAGTGAATTTGAATTTGGATTTGATATGATGCTGAAAAAAGATTGATTTTTACTTTGATTGATTGATTTACAGTGTATAATATAGTTAGTAAGTTGGAATTTGAATTTGGATTTGATATGATATATTAAAATGAGATTTTTATATTGATGGATTTAAAGTGTATTTTTCTCATTTTTATATTGATTGATTTACAGTGTATAGTTAGTAAGTTGGAATTCGAATTTGGATTTGATATGATATATTAAAATGGGATTTTTATATTGATTGATTTATAGTGTATAATATAGTTAGTAAGTTGGAATTCGAATTTGATATGATATATTAAAATGGGAGAGCAAAGTATTACATACTAAACAATAAGTGAAATACACTATCGAATTAATGTACTGAATACATATAAATATAACAAGTTTGTCTTAAATAGATATCATACAATCATTCAATTGAGACAATATTTCAATTTCACACTATTTTTTGATTTTTAGTTGGAAAGAATCTCTCACAACCAATTATTTAATAATCTCGTAACCAATTATCTAATAATCTCCTAAATTATAAGATCAAACCACTCTTATAAAAACTGTTCTCTACTTTACAAACATAATATTCTCACACTTGTAAGATCAAACTACTCTTGTAAAAACTGTTTTCTACTTTACAAACATAATATTCTCACACAATACAAATATACAAATAGGAATTACATTTTCTAACATGATATGGGAAAAAAAAATTGATTCAAAAATTTTCAATTCTGAAAAAAAAAAAAAATTGCCATTATAATTGGAAAATTGATCAGTTTTTACCATATTCTCAATTCACCTTTATCAAAAACTATATACTCTCATAATAAGAAGCTTCCACTATATCTACCACAATGTTACATATACCCCAATGTTACATATACCCAATTTGATTCAAAGGAGAAAAAAATGCTTACCTAAAAAATGAATAAGGTGACTTAGTTTGAGGAAGGACCAGATTTTGTTGTGAGCCCTTAGCTTTTATTCCCGCCAAATGCGCCTACCATTCCAGCCTGGGCCTTATGTATTCTCTTCTGGTCCCTCTCCCACGAATTTTACTCATAAATTGGCCGAATCGAACGAACGGATTGGCGAATTTTCGAATTTTTTTTACAGATTCGGTCGAATTTGGTAATTCTGATTTATAGTGATGGGAGGGGAGTAAGTAATGTTCTTCACGCTGACTTATGATGATCGGAGGGGAGTAAGAGGACCTCGGCTGTATCCCATTCTCTGAGAGAAGCCTCGAGTCTCATTCAGATTCTCCACATCGATGCATACTCTGCGTTCAGCCTCACAAATACAATAGGTTTAATCTATATATCTGGATAGCCTCACTTATTATTATGTGGATTGAATAGGGCTCAATTTAATCCAGCTTTAAGATAGTCAGCGGAGAGGCATAATTTCCAGTTGTTTGAGAGAAAATGAAGCCTGAGAATTCGGGTAACAATGGATCCCGATCATCGAGCGAGCTTCTGAGGCAAGAAGGAAACGAGCTGTTCATCAAAGTATCAAAAGGCAGCCTTGGGCCTTCTCTGGCACGTCGCAATCTACAGAAAGCTCAGGAATTATATGAAGAAGCTCTGGGTGTCAGTCAAACATATGACGACGGAGCTTCTTGTTATAAGAACCTTGGTGCCTTAAATTGGTTGTGGGGAAAGAGAGAATGGGCAATTTATCAAGAAGAATTAGCTGAACGAAAAGGGAAAGGAGGAGCCGCTGCTGCAAAATTCCTTGGTGCCTTAACTTGGTTATGGGGAATAAGCGAATGGGCAAATTATGAAGAAGAATCAACTGCACAAAAAGAGAAAGAAGGAGCCGTTGCTGCAAAATTCAGGATGACGAGATGCCTAGAGTTTTATTTCAAGGCTTTTCATTATGGAAGCCTGGCAATGAAACAACAGCCGTGGCTAACTCAGATTGAGGACACTCTTTCTAAGATTGTTGAGTGGTCCTCTGATCAGCTTTATACTTACTCCGCCAGCTTCGAGCCTGTGATGAGAGTTCTCTGCGAGACGGTAGCATGCTCTGAAGCGGACTGGACAGGAAGGCGAAGAATGGCTGTGATGCTTTATAAGATCCATGCAGACTTTATATTGCGACGGGGCATTGAATACCTGATGAATATAGAATCATCGGGTGGCAGCTCTGACCGAGAAGGATACAAGAAATGCCTGAACGCAACGCGGGACTGTTATCGGCTTCTTAAACGAGCTGCAAGCATTTTGCGTGCAGCCCCCATGGGCGATAAGGAACTGGCGAAACAAGTAAGGGATTTAAAAAAAGAGGTTTCCAATTACCAAACGCTGTGTGAAGCAATCCAGTCGCGCATTCAAGGAGAAGAACTATTGGAGAAGGCAATGCGTGGAGATATGGACATAATCTGGGAAGCTATTGACTATTTCAAGCATTCTCTTCGTGTCACAGATGAAAAACTGTTGGAGAACGAGGCTATTGCATTGAGCAGGATTGGGAAATCATATTCCTGTGTTCTGAAAATGAAGAAGCAGGCCCATCCCTTCCACTTGCAAAGCATCAGGATTGCTCACACCATAATGTCTGCACGGATAGCGAGTGCTGATTGGTACATATGTTCTTCTGAAGCTGTGAAAAAACACCAAGAAGAAGTCGTTGAGCAGGAGAACAGAGAAAACGCCGAAAACGGTAAAGCTGGTGCCGAAAGAATGAATGAAATGATAAGTGCAGTGCAGGCGGAGAAGAATAAAAGTGCAGAATCCCTCTTGAAATATATCTATGAGAATTTCCCTCATCCTGATGTGACTAAACAGGTTTTGCCTTCATTAGAAGGTCCAGAAAATGTGAAGGCTGCTCTGAGAAAAACAATAGTAGCGTACCATCCGGACAGGAATCGACAACAAAGTGATGACTGGCAAGTTTTATGCGAGGAGATTACCAAGATTTTGAATAACAAATATGAAGATTATAAGTGATCACCAGGAATATCTCTATAGTTTGCAGACAGTGATAGAGCTAGTAGTTTTGGATTGACAAATTCTCAGCTTCAAATTGTTGGAGTTACAATGCATTGTTGTTAGAGTTTCAATACAGAGTGAGTTGTAAGTTCACGTAGGAGCTCTTATCTGCCCAGAGCTCTTATCTGGCATTGTTGTTAGAGTTTCAATGCAGAGTGAGTTGTAAGTTCACGTAGCTCTTATCTGCCCAGTAGCTGGGCCTATTTCATCGTATAAATAAACTTACATCTGTGCAGATTAAGCAAGCAGTTATGCAAACAGATCTAGTTTAAATCAATCATTCTCTTGTATCTATCATTGTCTTATATCTTGTAGAGGTGTTTAGTGTTGCAGTGTGATTATGAAGAGTGTTTTTTTTCTTCTAAACTTGTTTTCTAAGTTTGCAACATTTTATTGTTTCGGATATCTATGTTACACTTGAGTTTAAAATTCTATTTCAAAGTATTTGGGTTAAAATTTTATTTCAAAGTATTTGGGTTAGTAAAAACATAATTCAAAGGAAAATTTTGTAATAAAATTCACT
Source organism: Picea sitchensis (assembly GCA_010110895.2). NCBI lineage: Eukaryota > Viridiplantae > Streptophyta > Pinopsida > Pinales > Pinaceae > Picea > Picea sitchensis. The sequence goes on along the minus strand of SNQJ01S0030540.1, from coordinate 101,770 downwards.
GTATGAAACGGTTTCGAGTTATATGTTTAATACTTTCTTTATCCTTCTACTCTCCCATTCAAACATTTTTAAAGTTTGTGTGATCAAAATGCATTCACCATTTTTAAAGCTTGTGTGATCAAAATAAACATTTTTATGGATTTATTTTTATTTAATAGTAGATGTGTTTTTTTTTGTTTTATTTTTTCTGCTGAAAACACATCAGTTATTTTTCTATTATATATCCAAAAAAAAAAAAAAAGTTACATCATCCACATTATGGTTGGGGCTTCTTTGTAGAGGAAACCAAGTCCCAACTAGGAATTACCATAGTTTTGCTTATAAAATATATAAAATAATAGTTTATAGCTACTTATATTAAATGAAAGTTTAAAAAACATAAGCATGATCAAATCAACTATTCAACACTAGAAGGTGCACTCTTTTTTTCGGTCACCTCTAGAATCAATTCTATATTCTCGTCTTTCATCTTGTACTCACTCTCATCACTATGGATCAGTGTCAACCTCAATTAGATTAGCACTTGTCTATGCACAGCTGGTAGAGCCTTCGGCCTTCTCACCTTTTCCATCTTCATCTGTCACCTTTGAAACAATGTTTTTGACCCTGAAAATTACTCAACATTGACCTTCAAATTTTCCCTAAACAATCCTCATGGTGTGAAGGATCTTTTTCGTATCTTCCTTATTTTTCTCCAAAGCTTGGGCCATCAAATTTTTCACCAACCAATATGTCTAGACAATTTTAAAGTATTTTGTATGTATTTTGTATTTCAAGTCGAGAATACACTTTGTCGATCTGTGTTGTCAGCCCTGGTCCAAGTGTTGAGAGCCTAAGAGGAAGAAGTGTTTATTTCTCTCCCTTTGCCTTTATTCCTCCTGACATTCACCCCTTGCCAACACCTCTAACCACGTTGGAATCCCACTGCAGACACCATTGAATACCATTATCCAAACCAATGTGGGAGTAGACACCCAATCCAACCTAGGTATTGAAAGGAATGTGTGTGTCTCTAACCCCACTTGTCATCACCCCATCAAGGTAAGAGTGTATAAGAGTGTATGTGATTTATTTTAATAATGGTGAGCCTATTTTGTTTATATTTTATTTGTTTTTTTAATTTAGCATATGTTTGATATTTTTTCAAAGAATTTGTTTATTTTAATAATGGTGACACTATCCCCTGGATGGGTTGCCTCCATGATATGATGGGTGTTATTTGGGACGAGGCCACATGGCCAGGCCACTTGCCACTTGGTGTCCGTCTATCGTCATCTCCCCTCTCCAGTCACTTTCGGAATTTAAACGGCCTGCCGCCACCCTCCATTTCTCATTTGCACCCCGCAACTCACACGAACTGGAAGCTCTGCGGCCTGTGCATCCTCATGGTGCCGTGCAGAAAGCCTTTCCGGTCACTTTAGCTCCAGCATATTCAGCCTGCTCCTAAAGACAAGATGTGGGTTCTTTCTCCTCACTCACTCGCTCTTAATTCACAGAGCCTAACCTCCCGGTCTCACTCCCTCCTTCATTCTGAGACCAAGCTCTGGTGCGACTTCTCCTTGTTTGCAATTTTTTTGTGGGGCTTCTCCCTTCTAGATTCATCGTTCTGTAGAGGTATCCTCCCCTGAAGGCCTCCACTTATCATCATGCCCCAACCCCGGGGAAAACCAAAGCGAGGTGCAGCCTGGTACGAGGCCCGGGGAAGAAAAGTGTTGTTAGGGTCCTAACCCGCACATAGGTAGAACAATATATTCGGATGTAATAAAGGTCAATATTAATAAGGCCTTTCAATAAAATAGAATAAGGTGGA
>SNQJ01S0030540.1:40805-99950 GCA_010110895.2 Picea sitchensis | reverse complement strand
ACATGCATTGAAGAAATGGCGTCCTTACCTAATAGATAGGAACTTCAAGGTCAAAACAGATCATGATAGTCTTAAATACTTCTTGGAACAAAGACTATATTCAAAAGAACAACAAAAATGGGTAACCAAGATATTGGGTTATGATTTTGAAATCGTCTATAAAAGAGGGAAGCATAATGTTGTGGAAGATGCACTCTCAAGGAAGGATGAATATGTTGAGGCTGTTCTCTGTGCTATCTTGATCATCCAATCCGATTGGATAATAGAAGGAAGGGATGAATGGAATACTGACGAAAAAGTGTGGACTCTCATTCAAAGGCTACAACAGGATTCCAGTACATCAGATACATTTACATGGAAAAATGATTCACTATGGTACCAAGATCACTTATATTTATGTAAGAAATCCCAACTCAAACAAAAGGTACTATTGGAATTGCACATATCTCCAATAGGAGGGCACTCGAGATTTTTAAAAACCTACCATAGGGTCAAGAAGGAATTTTTTTGGGATGGCCTTAAAAATGATGTTCAAAGGTTTGTGGAAGAATTTTTAGTTTGCCAACAAAATAAGGTGGAAACAATTAAGACCCCATGTCTTTTACAACCATTAGCCATCCCAAGTCAGCGTTTGGAGAAGGTTTCCATGGATTTCATCACATGGTTACCGAAGTATGAAGGAAAGAGTGTCATCATGGTGATTGTTGATAGACTGACCAAGTACACACACTTTTGTGCACTCTCACATCCCTTCAAAGCTAGTACAATTGCCACCACATTCATGGAGATAGTTCAAAAGCTACATGGCTGTCCAAAGATTATTGTAAGTGACAGAGAGCCCATCTTCACTGGCCATTTTTGGACATAATTGTTTTCTTGTTTGGGTACTCAATTGGCTCATAGCTCATCCTATCATCCTCAATCTGATGGAAAAACTGAGATAGTGAACAAATGTCTGGAAGGATACCTTCGTTGCTTTGTCTCTGATNTGAAGAGTTATACTTCGGCTTGAAGAATATTGTAGTGATGAATGACCCAAATTGTTAACTTGAAAAAAATTCTATAGAAATTTCGCAACCAGAATGCAAGAGGCAAGGTTGCATGGAAATAGATCTTGTATGTTCCTTTTTTGCTCTATTTCTTTCCCAGGGGTTAGGGTTTACAGGTTTCCTACAAGCAAGGGTTTTTCCTATTCTATAGCTCTTTGATATACATGCGGGGTCGAATAGTAGTACTCAACCCAATATATCAGGACACCAACTAAGGAGGCTTTACTATACCCTCAGTCGTACTGCTCGATTACCCATGTACTAGAGAGTATCTTCCCAAGTGTTGTTCTCGGTGTCACTATAGCATTCAGGCGGACAATCGACTGATATAGAGATGGTTTTAGGCGATCTAGGGGACTCCCGATATACTTTTCAGTAGATGGGGAGTGATGGTTGTGTACATATTTGTATGATGTGGTACTACTCGAGGGGTGCCAGCATGGGTTACAGAGGTTTCCAGCAAGGTGTAACATTTGTTTCTAGGAAACCCCATGGAATTGTTTGTATTTCCTATGTGTAGTCTTCCCCACCATAGTTTTACCTACTGAGCGACAGATATATGTTCTTTAAAGACACGGAAAATACATATCTCTACCATGAAAAACAAAATCCCATAGTTTTCGTAGAGGAAAGTTTTCTAATACCACTTGTTAGGTACCATATCTATTATATCAAAGAGAAACAAAAAAACTGTAGAAAAATACCATCAGAACAATAAAATGTAGAGAACCACAACCAAAAACAATACCTTTATTGACATGAATCAATTTTCACTTACCTCTCCGAGGAGGAAACCTCCAGTAGAGAAACACTCTATTACAATAATTCTCAAGACAACATTTCACATGCCTCCTTATCTTATTTATACTAATTCTATCTTCTAAAAATCATTATAGAGGAAGCTATTTCTAGAACTAGAAGCTTCTATTAGGTCTTCTTACATTGACTTGTTAACATTTATTAAATACTCCTTATTAACTAATTTCAGCCTTTATTAGATGGAAACAATATTATTCTACCTAAATGAGCGGTTATGGAGGTTAGTTCCCTAACAACATGTCCCGTGTTACATATGTGAGTGTGGTTGGTAGTTTGATGTATGAAATGGTATATACTAGAATGAACATTGCACATGAAGTGGGAGTTTTGAGAAGGTATATGTAAAAACTAGGGAAGTAGCATTGGACAACAGTAAAGAGGGTTTTCAGGTATTTGCATGGCACTTCCAGTTATGGATTATGTTACCAAGGAAGACCAAGATTGGAAAGAGTGTTGGAAATACATGGATTTTTGGATGAATATTAGAATGGATATCTACAAGAATATCTATAAGAGGGTACATGTTTAACCTATTTGGAAAAACAATCAGTTGGATGAGAAAAACATAGGTTGGAGTGGCACTCTCAACTACATAAGTTGAATACACCAAAACCACTCATGCAAGAAAGGAATCAGTATGGTTATAGAGAATGTGTTTAGGTATTGGTTTGGTACAACAACCGGTAAGTATATATTGTGACAGTCAGAGTGCAATACTCTTGGCAAAGAACTCATTTTATCATTTAAAGACAAAGCATATTGATGTTCAATATCACTTTGTGAGAGACATGGTGGAATACAAGAAGGTGTTTCTAATGAAGGTAGACACTTTGGAGATTTTTTCATATGCATTAAAAAAATCTGTGAGCAACAAGAATCTCTCTTGGTGTAGAGGATCTATGGACATTTCTTCCCTAGATTGTTGACTATATAATCATGTAACCCCCTGTATGCAAACAAAACAACAAGTGGGATAATGTTGGGTATGTATTATATTCTTTGAAAAATTGACCCCATGTAATGTACAATGATATGGGAAAAACGGGGTCTGGGGGGTTCTTAGGACCCCCTAGTTGGGAGGGTTCGGGGGTGGGATCCCCTGAGAAAATAAACTTGGTCCCATTTTTGTTGTTTTTTGCATACGTTTTTGGTAGTTTTTCAACACATGGTTTTCTAATTTTGGTTAAAGAATTAGGGTTGTTGACTAATATGATTGAAGGGATTAAGGGTTTGGATTCTGTGGGGTCCTATATGTATATCGTATTGTAAACAATGAATACGATGAATAGAATATTAGAGGTGCGGCTCTAAACAGGTTGTTGGTTTTCTCAGTTTGGGTTTCCATGGTAAAAATCTATGTGTACTATGTGTGTGTGCCATTGTATCTTTTATGTTTGTAGTAATTTATTGTACAAGGTTAAAATATGTAGGTTCCAAGTGATCAACTACCTCTGAGGTCTCCAGTAGAGGTGGAAAATATGGGTGAAGGAGATTCATATTAAAGACTAGATTCAAGACAAGGAATAGGGGAATACTTAATTCAAAAGAATTCTCCCCTATAGCCTTGGTGATGGTGTAAGGCCCATATCGAAGTGGGAGAATATTGTGATGGGGTTTTGCAAGGTTCTCTTTCTAAAAATGTAACCAAACCTTATCACCAACTTGAAACTTGTGTGGAACCCGATGTTGGTCATGTCTTTTCTTGTAATTGGCATTGGATTTCTGCAAGATGTCATGGAATTGTTGGTGGATGTGATAAATCCACTCAACAAATATGACTACCTTATAAACATTAGTTTGAGTATGGGAAGATTCTCCCTATGTGGATTTAATGGGAAGAGCTACATCAATTGGGGCCAATGGTTGGAACCGCAAGAAACCCTGAAAATGTCTATGTCCAATAGAGCAATGAAGGGTTCGATTGTAGCTATGTTGAACATAAGAAATACTCTCATCCCATGTGCGGGGCTGTGTGGAGTTGTATATTATCATGATATGTATAATCATCATGTTGACTACCTCTATATGTCCATTGGTTTGGGGGTGGAAGGAAATTGATTTGGTGAGATTGGTGTCCAACAATGACCTTATATTGGACCAAAATGTACTTAATAACCTGCTATCATGATCTAAAATAATAGTTTATGGTGGATTGAAATGAACCCAACATACTCAAAGAAGAGCTTAGTAGTGGCCTTGGTTGTGATACTCTTCTTATAGGGTGTCAAAAATTCCATCTTAGAGAATCGACCAATGACCCTGAGGACATAGTCATTACCATGCCTGGTTGAAGGTATACCAAACATGTAATCCATGAAGATGGAATCCAAAGTCTTATAAAGAGTAGGAAGAGGAGTTTATATCCCATGTTTCTTAATGGTGGGTTTGGTGATGGTGCAAGCAATGCATGATATGATATACTTCATGACATCTTGGTGAATATTCGGCCAATAAAAATAATTTTGCAATATTTCCACTCTTTTTTCCATGCCAAATTGTCCCGCAACCCGACTATAATGAGCTTCCCAAATCATCTTTTCATACTCACTTGAAGGAATATAGATATGGTGCATATGACATAGCATTCCATCCTGGAGATGAAATTATGAAGCTCATGTTCCTACACCTAGTGTTCGATATGAAACAATGAATTCAAGGTCACTATCATATAACTAGGACCACCCTAAGGTCTCATTCCTGCAAGAGTTGAGCACCATGGTTATCACTGCAACTCAAGGTCGATTGAGGTGTTTGACAACTCAATTGGTGCTATCCTTCTTGTATTTATAGTTCAAGTGGAATTTTTACAGGTATGTGGAACACTTCTGGTGGTGGTCATTCTATATTTGTTTTGTGTCTACTTGAATTGCATATGCTTGTGATCAGTGTGTATGATTGTTTCATTTCCCAGAGTGCAATTCTTCCACTATCGACATGCTTGCACAATGGAGTATATCTATTTGTCATAGGTGGGATACCTACGAACAACATCAAATAGTGTTTCACTATGATAGGAAACTAGATTTCCATGATGAGTGAGGAAGACAATGATAGAATAGTTAGAGGCATTTTTCTTAATCTCTAATGGTTGTTGTAGATCTAGCAATGTGAGAACTAGTGAGGAATAGAGGTAGTGTTTTACATCCTAAAATGATTTCTTCTATTATTTATACCATGTAAACTCGGCTTTATCTCCCCCCCTTTGTCACTTGAATTAAGGGCCAAGAAATATGAGAGAAAACCAACATGAACCTATTATAGAAGTTGGTGAGGCCCAAGAATATATGGATCTCTATCAGAGTCATTGGGGCTGGCCAATTTCCAATGAATTAGATTTTGGCTAGCTCCACATGCACCCATGTTCATCCATAATGTATCCTAAGTATTGGATTATATACATGTTGAATGAGCATTTATCCAATTCAACATATAAATTTTGTTTCCATAGTGTGCTGAGGACTCGTTGAATGCGTTGTAAGTGCTCTGCGTAGGTACGGTTGAAGATAAGGAGGTCATCCAAATATACCACCATAAAAGAGTTTGTTAACATCCATAATATGTCATCTATCATCCTCATGAATTTTGTTGGAGCATTAGTTAATCCAAAAGATGTGACCAACCACTCAAAGAGGCCTTCTTTAGATTTTAAGGTTGTCTTTCAGAATCCATACATCGGTTGGTTCTATCAAAACTAGGTGATAGACAGACTTTAGATTGATCCTCTTGAATAACTCGACACCATTGGTCTAGTCAAGAAGATCATATCTAAGGGATAGGGTATCGGTTCTTGAAAATGATTTATTCAAGGATATATAATCAATATAGAGATGCCATGTCCCATCCTTGTTTTTCACCAAAACAATTAAGGTCCCAGGAGGTGAGGATATTGGTCGAATGTGGCCCTTGCAGATGAGATCGTGAATTTGATGATTTATTTCCTCATTAATGAAAAGGGATCACCTATATATTGGACCTTCAGGCAAGGGATAACTAGGTATTAAATCAATGGGATGTTTGACCTAACAATGCAGAGGCACCCCTATAGGTGAAGCAAAGAGGTATCTATATTTATCTACACGCTTGTCCAACTATTTCTACTATGTATATATACCATGTTTTGATGTTGTGGTAGCCGTAGTGACCTATTATTCCCCTTTTCATTGAACCATGAAGAGGAAAAAATTCTCATTTTGGGAGATTACTTTTTGGAACTGTTTTGTTGAGATCAACAAAATTGTAGTAATTGGAACTACCTCGAGTAACTTGTAGGGATGAACCCCCAGAGTGATAATATAAAGGGTCAATACTCATAAATAACATGACATTTCCACATATAATTTTTTCCTAAAAGAACATAAAAAACTTCGGGTGGGGAAATATCATACAGTACCTCATATTTGAAGGGTTTGATTCCATAAGACAGGAGGTACTGTTGGTTGAAACGAAAGTGATGCAGACCCTCCTTCTCTCTTAGGGGCTATGAGACCTCCCAGTTAGGATCTTCGATTCTGGAGTTGGGTGACTCTCTCTGAAACCTTATTGGTTTTGTTCTGTGTCAAACACAGGTCGTATCGGCTCCCTATGCAAGCTTCATGATATCCACGACCTTCCCTTTAGTGTTCTGCGAAGTTTGGCGTTAGCGCCTTTTCTCTCGGCCCCCTCTCATATGTGAACTTGGGTAGAGACTTCACGTTACCATGCGATTGTGGGCACACACACCAGCGGTTTTGGATCAACCCGCTTTTCAGCCCATAATTCTCCCTGAGCCTCCATGTGTCCTCTTGGAGAAACCGTAGTTTGGATTACGGCCTGCCTTCGATATTTTAATGCCCGCACAATTTTAACGCACGTGCAACTCCTTCCCCCACAATGCGAGATGATCGTCGATATCATGATCTTGACAGTGCTTTCAAATGAATGACTGAGATCTCTTCCTTGGAATTAACGGTCCGGATATCCCTCTCTCTGATCGACGGTTGTGATCGATTCGAAATTTCAGAATTCAGAATTTTCGAATCTCAAACCTTGGTTTCCTTTGTAGAGAAATATTCTGGTGTGGAATATCTACTGACACTTGTCCCCTTCGATCAACGACTGTGATCTCTGCGGGTCTCCTAACTTCGGGGTTTTGAAGTCTCAAACCTCGCCTTCTTCCGTACTCCAACTTTCTGGAGCAGGTGATCTAAAGACACCTGTCCTCAAGATCAACGGTCATGCCTTCACTTCAGGTGATTGACCTTTCAACTCGAATCAACGGTCCAAGTCTCTCCCCTTAGTCAACGGTCGAGATCTCCTTTGGTTTTTGAACTTCAGAGATTTCAAATCTCAAACTTTGCCCTCCTTTGAATGGCTTCTATCCGAAGGATGTGATCCACTAATGCGTGTCCTCCTGGATCAACAATTAAGGATAACTTTGGGTATTTACCCAGAGTAAATTGATTCACGCCATGTCTCCCTTGAATCTGACGGCTATAGATCACTTTGGGACTTTACCCGGAGTTCTCAGATCTTCACCGCGTCTCTTCTAGATCCAATGGCTTGAATTCATGTCAGGTCTTCGGGATTCGATGATCTCAATTATCAAACTGAAACCTCCCTACAATTTTCCCGGAGCTCAAGATCTGCTAACAGGTGTCCACTTACAGATCGATGACGCTTATCTCTTTGTCTCTTCAGGCTTCGGGTGTTTCAACACTACACCTTTTCCTTCCTCTAGATCTCATGACCCGTTGACATGTATCCCTCTAGATCTAACGATCCAGATTCACTTTGGCTCTTCAGCTTCCTGCTTCGAGAATATCAAGTTTCAAACTCCCTTCCTCTCGATATAACGATATCTGATGGCTCATATTTGCTTGATCGATCTAACGTCGAACGTTCATCTCAGACGATCTGATAGCTCAGTCTTCTTCAGATGATAGAACGATGAAGATTTGACTTCGGAAATCCGGAACTCCAGACTTCGGAAGTTTCAAGTCTCAAATCTTGGTGGGTTCTCTCTCCTGTGTGTACGAAGTGTTAAATATCGCATACCTTGTCTTGAATCAGATGATTGTTGGTCCTGGTGTTGTGATCCAATGACCAATGTCGCTCCTCCTCATGAGCTTCTGATATTTTCTAACTTAGAAAATTTTCTAAGTCTTCAAAGGTTTTCGACCTTTTCTCCTCCTGGGAGTTTGACTCTTGGATCTGGTTAACACTTATGAAAAGTGTTATTCCTCCTGAGTTTGGTCTCGTGAATACTTCGACTTCCTGTGCACTCCTTGCGTTTCAGGGATTTCGATAACTGAGATCCAAAGGATTTCTCAAAGAGAAATTCCTCTCGCCCTCCTGGTGTTCTCCTTTTTCTCTGTGCACACTTTGGAACATATTCTTACGTAGGTCCGAGTTCCTACGGATGACTGTGCACACCTTGCAGCAGTCACTTTTCACTCCTTGCAAAGGGAAATTTTCGTGCCATCTCTTCTGAGCTTCGGAACCGAAACAGATCCCGTCAACGCACTCCTTGCATTCTGTGTGCACACCTTGCACCACTTCGACAAAAGAGAAACAATTGAAACTTATCCTAACATTCATAGTTCCATCTACTCATAACGAAATTAATTCATTCATTCACGGAAACACAATAACAGGGAATTGAAAACAATGCCCACACCATGCATTGGGTCAATTTTCCTCTGTTATATTCAAAAGTGAAAATGGATACAACTATAATCAAAAGAAAAACTGAAAACTCAGAAATCTCCTACTAACTTGCAGCTAGCCTCATTTGGGCGTACAAAACCTCTATTTATCTCAGAGGGTTCTTAGGTTTCCCCCCAACTACTTGTCTAATCCAAAACCTAACCTAACGACTATCTTAGATTAGTCACATTCTAGAGAAGGAGTGGAAACTCCCACTTCACTCATGATCATTCAAGCATGCTTCAGAATATTTTATGGCGCTGAGTTCAAGCATGCTTCAAACTATCTCCCGTAACTGCCTGTGTTGAGATTCTAAAAATATTCCCAGGCGTTGAGTGGTCTTGCTCCACGTGCTTTCCAACAATCCTCCTGCATGATACTCCCCTTGACAAAAATTCATGGACTCATGTCCATGAGATCCTACACTGACTTTCCATGCTTCTGGATAACAACTTCATTTTCCCAACTAACATATTCTATTGGGTGTCCCTTCCACTTGACCAAATACTCAAAATAGGTCTTCCTTCTGGTCTTATTGCCAATCCTCTTATCAACAATATTCTCCATCTGTAGTTTTTCTGCCATAGGCATTTGTTTCTCCCACTGAATATTCTCTTGATATTTTGATCCCTCTGTGTCATATTTCCTATAAGGATACAGGTCTAAAACATTGAATATGGGTGATATTCCCACATCCTCTGGCAGCTCAATATCATAGGAGTTTTCATAAAAATTCCTCAAGATCTTACATGGTCCTATATTATTCATCTTTAACTTGTTATATGTTCCCCTAGGGAACCTTTCTTTCCTGATATGTGCCAGAACCTCATATCCTAATTCAAATTGAAGTTCTCTGCGATGTTGATCAGCTTTGTGATTGTACTCCTAGTTAGAACTCTGCAACTGTCCTCTGATTTGGATATGGAGCCTCTGCATTTCTACAGTAAAATATTATGCTCCAATGCTCCTGATCTCTTGATCTCACTTTGTTCCAAGTCTCGCAACTTAGATATCCCCGTGGGTTGCATTCCATACAATATTTGGAATGGGCTCTTTCAAGTGCTCATGTTTGGTGAGTCATTGTATGCAAATTTTGCCACTCATTGTATGCAAATTTTGCTTTTGGCGGAATCTGATCCCACTGATTATGGTTCTCAGTGACCAGACTCCTCAATAAGTTTCCCAAAATTCTATTTACCACCTCAGTCTATCCATCTATTTGAGGCTGATAAGATGAGCTGAAGGAAAAATCTGTCCCCAACTTCTTCCACAGTGTTCTCCAAAAGTGACCAACAAATTTTGTGTCTTTGTCCAAGACAATGCTTCTGGGTAGGCCATGAAGTCTCACAACTTCCTTGAAAACCATATTTGCAACATGTGTTTCATCATTGGTCTTCTAGAATGGGATAAAGTGTGCCATATTTGAAAATCTATCCACCACCACAAATATGTAATCAAATCCTCTTTGCGTTCTTACAGTCCCAACACAAAATCCATGCTTATTGCATCCCAAGGCCTCTCTGGTATTGGCAATGGTTGATACAATCCAGTGTTCTAACTTTTTCCTTTTGCATGTTGGCAGATTCTACATATGGTCACAAAATTTATCACTTATGTTCTCATACCTAGCCAATAGTACGAACTTCTCAACTGCGCAAATGTTTTATCATGGACAAAATGTCCAGCCAATCCTCCACTATGCTTTTCCTTCAAAAGGTTATTCCTCATTGAGCATTTTGGTATGCACAATTGATTTCCCTTTAACAACAATCCCTCTTGAATCATGTACTCTTTCCACTGGCTTTTGTCTCTTATCACAAGTTTTTCACATGCTTCATATGCTTCCTTAAAATTCATATCATCACAATACATATCCTTAAGGTGTTCAAACCCCAAGGTCTTCACCTGGAATTCCAACATAATCAAACATTTCTTGCATAATGCATCAACAACCTTGTTAGCATTCCCAACAATATGTTTTATGACAAAAGTAAAATTCTGCATAAACTCAACCCATTGTGCATGCCTCTAATTCAATTTTTTCTATCTGGTTATGAATTGTAAAGCCTGGTTATCGCTATACAAGACAAATTCTTGTGGGACAGGGTAATGTCTCCATTTCTTCAAGGCTTGAATTATGGCATAAAACTCCTTGTCATATGTGGAGTATTTTCTCTTGGTCTCATTCAACTTCTCACTGAAATAGGCAATAGGTATATTATCCTGACTCAAAATTCCTCCTATTGCAACTCCACTTGCATCACATCTCACCTGGAATGTCTTTTCAAAATTTGGCAAGACCAAAATTAGTTGTTCTGTTATTTTCTCCTTCAGTATATTGAATCTCCTCTCGTCCTCAACTTTCGATTTAAAATACTTGTGCTTCTTCTTCACTGTATCCATAATTGGTGCATAAATTCCACTGAAGTCTCTGATGAACTTCCTATAGAAACTGGCTAATCCATGGAAGTTCCTTACCTCAAACATACTCCTTGGTGACAACCATTATTTGATTGCTTTCACCTTCTCTGGATCCATGTTCAGTTCATTTGATGAGATCAAAAAACCCAAGTAAATGAGCTCTGTCATCATAAAATAGGACTTCTTCAGATTTATCAACAGCTTCTCCTGTTGTAGCCTCCTCATCACTAGTGTCAGGTGTCTCAAATGCTCATCTTTATTCCTGCTAAAGATTAGTATATCATCCAAATATACAACCACAAAATTGCCAATGAAATCTTTCAGTATTTCATTCATCATCCTCATAAAAGTACTCGGGCCATTTGTTAAGCCAAATGGCATAACAAGCCACTCATACAAACCTTCATTTGTCTTAAAGGATGTTTTCCACTCATCACCTTCTCTCATTCTAATCTGGTGATATCCACTTTTCAAATCTATTTTAGAAAAAACAAATTCTCCACTTAAACAGTCCATTAAATCATCCATTCTTGGTAAAGGAAATCTATACCTAATGGTGATATTGTTAATGTCTCTCGAGTTTGTACACATTCTCCATCCTCCATCCTTGTTTGGACTCAACACAGTGGGTACTTCACATGGACTCAAGCTCTCTCTGACCAAACCCTTGTCTAACAATTCCTTGACTTGGTTATTCACTTCCTCATTCTCTCAAGGTGTCAATCTGTATGTTTCTTTGTTTGGAAGAATTGATCCTGGTATCAAGTCAATATGGTGGCTGATACTTTTGATGGGTGACAATGAGTTAGGCAACTCATCCACCACTATGTCAGCAAAATTATCCAACAATTCCTGAACCTCTTCAGGAAAATCATCCATTGTAGTAATTGTAAGGATAACTCTAGGTTTCCTCACCAAGGTGTATGTATTATTCCTCCCATGATGAATGACATTCCTGTCAAATTGCCATGGTCTTCCCAAAAAAATATGGCATACATCCATGGGAATTACATCACATAGAATTTCATCTCTATATCCCCTTATCTTAAATTCAACCAAGAATTGTTTAGCAACCATTACCTTGTGTCCTTTCTGCAACCATGAGACTTTGTATGGATTTGGATGTGATTTTGTCTCCAGATCCAATTTCTCCACCATCTCCATGGATACTAAGTTATCAATTCTCCCACTGTCAATTATCACCTTGCATAATCTATCTTTAGTCTTACAAGTTGTTATGAAGAGAATGTTCCTTTGCACTGGATTTTCAACTTCTGCCTATGGTTTTAAGAGAACCTTCCTCAACATTAGGGATCTTCCATCCTCTTCTCCTTCTGCTTCAACATTCCCTCTTTGTGCTTCTAAAATGTGAGATTCACCTCCTCCTTCTCTCTTTTTCTTGGGAAATTCCCAAGACATGTGTGTTATCGGATAAATCGGTAAATGCAGACATGAACTAATATCCCTAGATCCACCTGGATCTAGAACAAAACAAGACAGGACATGCCGCTTCCCCTAAGTTATAATCATTGAATTTACTACCGAACAAAATACGAGGGACATACCATTAAGTGTCGCTTCCTTATGTCTTTGTTGTTCATGTTTTGCTCTGGTGCTCTTTTGATATTGATCCTGTAGTGAGACAAAAGCCAACCAAAATGAAAGCAGAGAGAGTATATTCAATGACGACCTATGCATATGATCAAGGAATTATGCAATAAAATAAGAATAATTCTATGGGAAAGAAGCATGCCACTGTATTATATTAAATAATAGGAAGAGAAATTACAACCGGATGCCTTGATGTCGTAAAGCTCCTTCCAACAATTCCTTGCTTCCCACACACTTCTTGCTCCAAGGATTCTGAGACCATGGATCTGATAGCTACTCACAATCTATCTTGACAAAGCAAAGCTCAAAGCCAACATACAAGCTCCAAAAAATCCAAGCTACAAAACTCAATGACAAGCCAATCTCTTTCAAGCTTCATTTCCCAAGCTCAATCCAACTAACTTTCTCCATGAGAGATCCTCTCCTTTTATAAGCTGAAGAGGATAAGGTGAGGATGTTAGCATGATCCCACTAAATAATGAAAGCGAGTAAGATCCAAATAGTTCGGAGGCCACCTCACCATAGAAGCTTCTCCTTCTAGAAGCATCGAGAAAATGCTCATTTTTCCCACGTACGAAGGCTGTCGCACCCTATCTATAGAGAAACATGTGGAAACTCTGCAGCCTATATATAGTGCAGCCTACGGAAATCAGGCATTTCTGCACCCTAGCTATATAGCATCCTATGGAAATCCTCTTTAATAGGGATTTTACAAAGGAAAATACAACTTCTTCTCTCATAGAAAGTTCTTCTCCCTTCTTTCTTCAAGAATCTAGGCCACTGACCCATCTGAAGGCAACATATAGGTTTACATCATTAACAATCATAGGGATGACGAAAATAATGTGTAACAGAGAGCCCCCCAAAGTATGAAGTTATAATAGAGTGATAGCTAAAATAATTTTTCGAGTGTGTTTAGAGAACAAGGGACAGTTGGTCGGAAACCTGCCAACAAACAAGGAAATATAGTACAATAATATATCATCACTAAGGTAGGAATTCCCATACTCAGAATACAAATAACTTAAAGCATAAATTCTGACATGCAAAGATCCATTTCAAGTAATATAGGTCATGGCCACCGAACATACAATGTGGATCCATGCTAATATGACTCAAATCTGAACATAGACACCAAAAATACACTGTGGATCTATGTGTTAAAGACTCAAATTTGAACATAGCCATGAGACATACAATGTGGATCTATGCAACAGTACAAACTAAATATACTCCAACGCAACATGAATCTATGAGAAAAGGTTTAGGGTATTCATATCTACCACTCTATAGTACGAATCTAACCAAGTGAATACATGTGCTGAAGTCGAACATAGTAGAAACCACTTGATTACCGGTCATTAGTGAATATCGTTAACAAGTGCAAGAGAAATCACCATTAATGTCAATGACTCCCAAGGTAGTCTAGTACAATCCAACGAATGTGAATCAATGATCTGAGGTCGAACACTCGGTGGAATCTCCCGATCAGGGGTCAATAATGAAAACCCACTGTCGAAAGAGAGGAAACTTGCCATTAAGGCATGCAAGTTCCAAGGTACCAATTAGTTTCTAAGTCTAATTACTGGATAATGAGTTGAAGTTGACAGGAAAAGACTTGTCACAGGAGGGCCTTAATGTATCCCCCATCAATGACACGAAACGGGTAACAAGATTTGATGTAGATCAAAGTAACAAGTGATTCAAGACTGACTCAGAGATGGTCGACGCAATAGAAGGCTTAAGGACTACAGAAATGGTTGACGTAATAGAAGTATTTCTAGGTTGAACTTCTCTTTGAACATATTGACGACAAGACAACTATCTTGGAAAACACTGACTCAACAACAGGGATCACAGACCAATTTGTAATCTTATAAAGTAGTATGATCAAGAGACAAGCAGATTTTCCAACCTATACACAAGGCGAGAGAAAGGGTGTCATGTTCAAAAGTGAATATTCCATGGAATACAAGTTTAGACACATTTCTTTCCCAATTTTTCCCCCACCATTTCTGGCAAGTACCTCTTTATTTTTACGCAATCTTGAGGAGGATAACATATGCTTGTAATGTAAGATCATCCTTTAGATGAGTCCCTCAGAGTATGTTTAACGAACCCTAGGAAGGAGTGGTTCGATCCCATATGGGCCTTTTGATGTTTGTTTAACGAGTCCAAATAAAGAAAACTCAGAGGTTTTTCATGTTTAGAGAGTCTGAAAAAAACTTAAAGAGAATTCTCTCAATTCCTTTTTTCGTAAAGTAGTCTGATGATACCTAAAAAGAGATAAACTATCGCTCACCAGACGTTTCTTCAAATACTTTAATGAGCGTGAAAAGAACAAGGTCGCTTGACAATCTTTTCATATTTAGAGAGTCTAAAAAGAGCTTAAAGGGAACTCCAGGGGGTTCCTTTTTCGTATAACCTTTACGAGTCTGAAAAAGTTATAAAAGTATACTCGGTTACATTCTCACGTATTTACGAGCATGAGAAAGAACAAAGACTAATCTCGATATTGTTTTCATTTTTACGCAAGCTTTAAGGAAAAACAAAACTATGCTTGGGATAGATTTTATTTTTTACATAAGCTTAGAAACTAAACAAAACTATGCTTGGACCTGATTTCATTTTTACACAAGCTCTAACCAGAGGAAACTATGCTTGAGGTAAGTGGTTTCATTTTTACACAAGCTTGAACCATAGAAAACTATGCTTGGACTTCCCAACGCATAACACTGAATGGTTGGTACTTATCCCCCAACTTAAGAAACTAGTGGCTCTAACTTCAACATGAAGTCTAGAGGTCGAAAGAATTNCCCCCAAGCTTCATTTCGTCCAACTGCAAAGGTGAAGGAAATGAAGATTCAAATACTATACTTAATGAAGTGCTTGACTCAATCGAAGAGAGGGGAAAATATATTTCATTTTTTAACGAGCTTGACAAAGGGATAGGAACTATGCTCAAGAATCTAGGTTCAATCCCTAGACCTTTGTTTCATTTTTTAACGAGGTTGCCACAAAGAAGAAAAAACTATCCTCACGAATGGTTTCATTTTTGCAAGATTGAAATAAAAAAACCATGCTCAAGAATTTAGGTTCAATCCCTAGAACCATGTTTCATTTTTTAACGAGCCTGACACAAAAACAAGAACTATGTTCATAACCTTTGTTTCATTTTTTAATGAGGCTGCCACAGAGAAGAAAAAATTGTCCTCACGACTGGTTTCATTTTTTAACGAGATTGAAATCAGAAAACCATGCTCAAGAATCTAGGTTCAATCCCTAGACCTCTGTTTCATTTTTTAACGAGCTTGACACAAAAACAAGAACTATGCTCGTAACCTCTATTTCATTTTTTAACGAGGTTGCAACAAAGAAGAAAAAACTGTCCTCATGACTGGTTTCATTTTTTAACGAGCTTGAAATTAGAAAACCATGTTCAAACAACGCTCTTGTTGATCATGGATTCCAAGAGGAAAGTTCTCTGGAAGGACACCATATCAAGGGACAAAACTTGGTCATGACTTCCAAGAGATCTTCACTTGATGGAAGAACAACACTCTGGAAGGACACCATGTCAAGGGTCGCGACAGGGGAAAGGAGATCAACTTCTAAAAACCCTATCGAAGAGATCACCATGTCAACTACCAGATCTAAGTCATAAGAGAGTGAGCTTACAGTGAGAGGTTCATCTGCATCGGCAACTGAAGGCATGGGATACAATGCCACATAATTGACCTGTGGCAAGGGTGATACCATCTGCATATAAGAACCATTTAGGGAGGTAATCCAGTCAGGACCGATGAATGAAAGTTGATCAATAGTCACAATTATTCCATCGTGAGGGAAATATATCAAATGAAAAAGAGTGGACACAATAGCTTTCATGGCATAGACATAATCCCGCCCAAGGAGTAAAGCGAAATCCAAGGGGTCCTAGACTACCATGACATCAATAAATATAGTTTTCACTCCCAAAGTTACAGGGAACTGAGGAAGGGTCCCTAAAGGTTGACTGGTTCTTCTATTAAAAGATAATAGATTTTGCGTAACTGGTACAAGCTGAGGACAACCCAAAGCCTGTCAAGCAATAGAGAACAAAATACTAACGAACACACCTTCATCTATAATCATTTGAGGAACGCCCTGACCACAAACCTGTACTGTAATCTAGAAAGTAATGTGAGAGGGAAGACGAGGTCCAATTAGCACACCCCAATTAAAAAGGATGGCCTTATTACTTGGAGGGTGTTCCACGGGAGAAGGAGGAATACCCCCCGACACAGTAGAGTCTGTATCAACGAGGAAAATGTGGGAAGTATTGGGTTTAATCTCTATTGGAAGAGTAGGATCGACTGATAATGACATCAAATCGACCACTTGGGTTTCATTCTCCAAGGGGGGAATGGGTTCGATAGGTGGAAATGGATCGACCGCTTGGGTTTCACTCCCTATCGAGAGAGTGGGACTGACCGAGAATGGGATCAGATCAACCTCTTGGATTTCAATCTCTAACGGGAGAGTGGGATTGATCGAGGATGGGATAGGATCAACCACTTGGTCAACTGGTTCAACTAAGGACGTGACCATATTGACTACCCGATCAACCGAACTGACCGATGGGGGAACCAGATTGATCATTCCATCAACTACAGGTGGGTTGAGAGAAAGCTTGCGATAAGCAGCTGGAAGTTGAGGTGGTGAAACAGTCATGTCTTCCATAAATTTCGAGGCTTCGTCCATACAAGGGAAAAGGAGAGTTCGATGACTCCCTCTGCATAACCTACCAGGAAACTTGACTCTACTTTTCTTTTTCCCAACGGTATTTTGACTAGTTGATGGGAGGTCACCAGCACGTTGTTCAGAGGTTGATGACATGGGTTGGAAAGGGTGTGTATACCATACTTATATAACCTTGGATAGACCAGAGAAATCCTTAATAAGATGGATACCCTTATAAAGCCTACAAGGATACTTGGGTTTATGGGTTGTTTGGATGATCTTGACATCATCAACACTCCCAGCACGATCAACGGTAACTGTTTTCTTTCCAACACGTCTGACAGTGGTTGGAATTTTAGATCCTTGTCTATTTTTCTTCTTCTTATTCTTCCTTTTCTTTTGCTTCTTATCCACCAAGTTACTAGCTTCATAGCTTTCACTCGACGAAGAAGATGAAATGGAAGAATACCTTGCAAGTGGAGAAGGTGAAGAATATATTACTGGTGAAGAAGGTGAGGGATCAACATGAGGTTGATGTTCTTGGGGGGAAGTGCTTACAACAGAAGCACAAGCTACATTCAAGATTACCTGAGTGGAAATCAACCATACTGGTAATCCAATTGTGAGACCTAGAAGGCTCAAAGTAGCGATGTGAGGAGGACCAATGTTCCCATAAGAAGGAAAAACAAAAGATTCCCTTGGAATAGGGGTTTCTTCATTGTTCGTTCCGGGAACGGATGCCATTAAATAAAGATCCAACCTAGATTCTGCTAGGGAGAACAAACAACACGTGCTAAAAATCTAGTAAGCAAGCAAGCAAACAATACCTTCTCACAATGAGCACTCTAGTTGGGGATGAAATCCAACGTCACGGGAACAAAATAAGAAGGGGATGAGATAGAGCGGGTGGAAAAGTTACGTTGATGACCTGCTTAACAGACTTACACCCTAGTGCAAGCTCCCACACATAATCGTGGGTATACCCTCCAAGGAGCTCGAGTGAGTTTGGCCAACGTCGATTTCGAGTACCGTGAAGACTTGCCCCTCCACAGTCACCTCATGTAAATACCCTAAAGAGATAGGCCACTAAGGTTACCAACTACTACAATGATGCCTGGGGAAACAATCAATAGTCTGATCCATGCAGAAAGGCAAGGTATCTAGCCTGAAATCAACTCGAAAGGCTTCCACTCATCATTGTGGGTATACCTTTCAAGTGACCCCCATAATACGCGTAATATCTACACCAAGATCAACAAAGCAGGGTGAGTAACTCTGCCAGTCTCAATGTGGCCTCAGGTTTGACCCTTATGTGAGAAGGGCTTCCCAAGACAAAATGTAGCAAGTGGATTTCACCGCTCCCTATCACAAGATTCTATGTTTGTTTGCAGCTTTGGAAAGTTATCTTTCACACCTATTCCAAATCCCTACAACTAATCTAATGTAGGTTTGCTACCAAAAAGTATAAAAATGTCTAATCAATTTTTATAAGCGCTTTATTTTAAGGTTGTTGTTACTCAAAAGGAAAATGGCGTGGACAATATGGTGTTTTGACCGACTCAAAAGTTATGCAAAGAGATGAAGATGCAATCTTTTCATTTCGATGAAAGCTATGCTACGAGAAGGAGAAAACATTTTAATTCCCAAATGTACAATGTCCCAAAATTTTATTAAACTCATCAATATCAATATTCTCAAGAAATGAGCAAAATAGACTGTACACCATACACGATTCATGCCCCCGCCCCCCCGGGCCATGAGGGGGAAAAATTTTCAGAATTCAAGACCAAAAATCATGTAATTTCGCTACTTCAAATGTAAGGATACCCCGAATCTAATGCAAAGAAAGAAATAAGATTTTTGTTTCAAATATAGATAAAAGCAATAGCAAATCACTTCAAAACAAAAACAACCCAAACAAAGTTTCTCTTTTAACATGAGTTATTCAGAAAAAAAGAATTTTCTTTTCACTAAACAATTCTAAAGAAAAACAAGGCTTTGTAACTGAAAGACACTCAAATCAAGAGATCAAATCTTTCAAAAGTAAACAAAGAAAAAATAAGGAAAAGATGGATGAAATCAGATTCAAATTTTGTCAAGCAGACTGTAATTGGACCCAACAAATCACCCCGAAACCATATCACAGATCTGGGCAAGGAAAAAACCATCAAAAATCAAAATTTTCAGAATTTTTGCAGGTTATAGACTAACACAGTGCAAAAATCCCTGATTGTCGCAAGACAAATATGGGTGGGGTGCGGAGTTTCCGCACTGGTCTGAATAGGTAGGGTGTGGAAATCCCAAGTCGTCGCACTGTCCCTCAAAGCAGGGTGTGGAAATCAAACAAAAATGGAAAAAATTAAAACTTAAGAAGGTTTTCCAATGAATTTTAACAGTCAGAGAGTCAATTTGGATCTCCCAGTGACTCAGAAAATAGAAACCAAGCAATCAAAGAAAGAAAGCAAGACAAACTAAGAAAACAATTTGTTCCCAGTGAACTAATCTCCCTATATCCACCTGGATCTAGAACAAAACAAGACAGGACATGACGCTTTCCCTAAGTAATAATCATTGAATTTACTACCGAACAAAAGACGAGGGACATACCATTAAGTGTTGCTTCCTTATGTCTTTGTTGTTCCTATTTCTCTCCGGTGCTCTTTTGATATTGATCCTGCAGTGAGACAAAAACCAACCAAAGTGAAAGCAGAGAGAGTATATTCAATGACAACCTATGCATATGATCAAGGAATTATGCAATAAAATAATAATAATTCTATGGGAAAGAAGCATGACACTGTATTATATTAAATAATAGGAAGAGAGATTACAACCAGATTCATTGATGTCGTAAGGCTCCTTCCAATGATTCCTTGCTTCCCACACACCTGTTCCTCCAAGGATTCTGATACCATGGATCTGATAGCTACTCACAATCTATCTTGACAAAGCAAAGCTCAAAGACAACATACAAGCTCCAAAAACTCCAAGCTACAAAACTCAATGACAAGCCAATCTCTTTCAAGCTTAATTTCCCAAGCCCAATCCAACTAAATTTCTCCATGAGAGCTCCTCTCATTTTATAAGCTAAAGAGGATAAGGTGAGTAGGTTAGGATGATCCCACTAAATCATGAAAGTGAGTAAGATCTAAACCGTTCAGAGGCCACCTCACCATAGAAGCTTCTCCTTCTAGAAGCATCGAGAAAATGCTCGTTTTCCCACATACGAATGCCGCCACACCCTAGATATAGAGAAACCTGTGGAAACTCCATAGCCTAGATATAGTGCAGCCTGCAGAAATAAAACATTTCCTCACCCTAGCTATATAGCAGCCTACAGAAATCCTCTTTAATAGGGATTTTACAAAAGAAAATACAACTTCTTCTCTCAGAGAAAGTTCTTCTCCCTTCTTTCTTCAGGAATCTAGGCCACTAATCCCTCTGAAGGCAACATATAGGTTTACATCATTAATGATCATAGGGATGACGAAGATAATGTGTAACAATGTGCCCTGTCTTTCCACAAGCATAACATCTTACTTCTCCTCCTCCTCTTCTTCCTTTTCCTCTAGAAGAACTTCTTCCACCACCCTTTCTTCCTCGGGAACTTCCTCCTCTTTCCGAGTGATTGTGTGGTTTCTCATCCTCGTCCTTAGACTTATGTTCTCTGTCATGGGTAACTCCCTTGATTTTTTTTGGGGCTGGGATTTTACCTCTTCCTCGCTGGCCTTGTTTTCTGGCCAACTTCTCCTTTGCCTTCAGTGCAAACTGATAAGCATCCTCCATTGTCCTTACTGACATCATGTTGAGCTCATCCTGGATTTCATATCTTAGGCCATTTATATATCTGGAAACTTTTTCTTCATCTCTTTCCCTTTGCCCAATTATGATGTTCATCCTATAGAACTCCTATGTGTACTCCTTAACTGTCATCCCCTTATGTCTTAGGTTCTTCATCTTACTAAACAAATTAATTTGATAATCTTTGGGCATGAACTTAGCCTTAAGCTTGGCTACCATTCTGTCCCAATTATTTATCTTTTGTTTTCCCTTGCTTCTCCTCTCAGCTTGCAGTTCATCCCACCATAGCACTAGATGTTCTTTTAGCCTAGTGACAGCCTATTTCACTCTTTTCTCTTCATCGACCTCTTCATAGTCGAAGTGTTTTTCCATGGATCTTATCCAATCCATCATTTCTTCAGCATATAAATTGACTTCATACATTGGGACCTCTATCTTTCCTCCACCTCCCAATCTGGCAACTTCTCTCAGCAAGCGTTCTTGGGCAACATCCTCTCCTACATCTTCTTCGGTGACATTATCGTCCACATCTTCTTCTCTCTCTGCATCGCTGACGTCTCTAGCATCAGGTACTCATCTCTGTGCTTCCTCCATCGCCTCTAATCTTGCACAAAGTTCTCGTATATCCCTTTCTACAACTCAATTGGCTAAAGGTGGTTCCACTCGTCTCCTCGATGGCACCGTGTTGAATTTCTATCACACACAAAGTAAAACTTTGAGTTCTTCTATTTATTCTCCTTTGCCTACTATCTGCAAGAAAAACGTCTTCTCTGATACCACTTGATGCATACCCCCCTTCTCTCCTAGGGGATGCGTGAACTCCCGGTCAGGATCTTCGACTTTGGAGTCGGGTGACTCTCTCTAAAACCTTACTGGTTTCATTCTGTGTCAAACATAGGTCCTCTCGTCTCCCTGCGCAGGCTTCACGATACTTACGGCCTTCCCTTTAGTGTTCTATGAAGTTTGGAATTAGTTCTTTTTCTCTCGGCCCCTTCTTAGATGTGACCTTGGGTAGCGAATTGACGTGACCACGTGATTGAATGAGTAGCCACAAGTGGTTTGGGATCAATCCACTTTTCAGCACGCAATTCTCCCTAAGCCTCCACGTGTCCTCTTGGAGAAACCACGGTTTGGATTGTGGCCCACCTTCTATATTTTAACGTCCATGCAACTCCTGCCCCCACAATGTGAGATGATCGTCAATGTCACGATCTTGATAGTGATTTCAAACAGAAGACTGAGATATGTTCCTTGGAAACAATGATCCGGATCTCCCTCTCTCTGATCGACGGTTGTGATTGATTTGGAATTCCAGACTTCAGAATTTTCGAATCTCAAACCTTGGTTTCCTTTGTAGAACAATCTTTCGGAGTGGAAGATCTGCTGACACTTTTCCCCTTCGATCAACGGCTGTGATCTCTATGCGTCTCCAGACTTCGAGGTTTTGAAGTCTCAAACCTCACCTTCCTCCGTACTCCAACCCTCCGGAGGGAACAATCTATAGACACCTATCCTCAAGATCAACGGTCCTGCCTTCACTTTGGGTGGTTGACCTTTCAACTCAAATCAACAGTTTGAGGCTCTCCCCTCAATCAACGATCGATATATCCTCCGGGTTTCGGACTTCGGAGATTTCAAATCTCAAACTTTTCCCTTCTCTGAATGGCTTCTATCCGAAGGCTATGATCCACTAATGCATGTCCTCCTGGATCAATGGCTGAGGATTAAATTGGGTATTTACCCAGAGTACACGGATTCATGCCATGTATCCCTTGAATATGACATCTATAGATCAGTTCGAAACTTTACCCGGAGTTCTCAGATATTCTCCACGTCTCTTCTAGATCCTATGGCTCAGATTCACTTCGCGTCTTCCGGTATTTGGGATTCAGTGATCTCAGTTCTCAAACTGAAACCTCACTACAATTTTCCCAGAGCTCTTGATCTACTAATAGGTGTCCACTTATAGATCGACGACTCTCGGCTCTTCAGCTCTTCGGGCTTTGGGTGTTTCAAAACTCCACCTTTTCCTTCCTCTATATCTCATGAGTCATGACCCGTCGACATGTATCCCTCTGGATCTAACGGTCCATATTCGCTTTGGATCTCCATCTCTTCGCGCTTCGGGAATCTCAAGTTTCAAACTTGCTTCCTCTCGAGCTCACGATATCTGACGGCTCAGATTTGCTTGATCGATCCAATGTCGGGTGTTCACCTCGGATGATCTAACGACTCAGTCTCTTTCAGATGATCTAACGACGGAGATTTCACTTCGGAAATCCGAAACTCCGGACTTCGGAAGTTTCAAGTCTCAAATCTTGGTGGGATCTCTCTCCTGTGTGTACAAAGCATTAAAGCTCGAGTGCCTTGTCTTGAATCAGAAAACTGTTGGTCCTAGCACTGTGATCCAATGGCCAATGTCTCTCCTCCTCTTGAGCTTCTGAT
Source organism: Picea sitchensis (assembly GCA_010110895.2). Classification (NCBI taxonomy): domain Eukaryota; kingdom Viridiplantae; phylum Streptophyta; class Pinopsida; order Pinales; family Pinaceae; genus Picea; species Picea sitchensis. Next base: position 76,398 of record SNQJ01S0030540.1, on the reverse strand, counting down.
CTTTTCTAACTTAGAAAATTTTCTAATTCTTCAAAGGTTTTTGACCTTTGCTCCTCCTGTGAGTCCAACTCTTGGATCTAGTTAAAAATTAAGAAAATTTTTATTCCTCCTGAGCTTGGTTTCGTGAATACTTGGACTTCCTTCTCACTCCTTGCGTTTCTGGAATTTTGATAACTCAAATCCAAAGGATTTTTCGAAGAGAAATTCCTCTCGCCCTCCTGGGGTTCTCCTTTTTCTCTATGCACACTTTGCAACAGATTCTTACGCAGGTCTGAGTTCCTATAGACCACTGTGCACACATTGCAACAGTCACTTTGCACTTTTTGTAAAGGGAAAGTTTTGTGCTATCTCTTCTGAACTTTGGAACCGAAAAAAATCTCGTCAACGCACTCCTTGTGTTCTCTGTGCACACATTGCACCACTTCAACATAAGAGAAACAATTGAAACTTATACTAACATTCATAGTTCCATCTACTCATAATGAAATTTATTCATTCATTCATGGAAACACAATAACAGGGAATTGCAAACAATGTCCACACCATGAATTGGGTCAATTTTCCTCTGTTATATTCAAAAGTGAAAATGGATACAACTATAATCAAAACAAAAAATGAAAACTCAAAAATATCCCACTAACTTGCAGCTAGCCTCATTTGGGCGTACAAATCCTCTATTTATCTCAGAGGGTTCCTAGGGTTCCCCCCGACTACTTGTCTACTCCAAAACCTAACCTAACGACTATCTTAGATCAGTCACATTCCAAAGTAGGAGTGGAAACTCCCACTTCGCTCACGATCGTTCAAGTGTCCTTCACAATATTTTTCAGTGCTGAGTTCAGGCGTGCTTCAAAATATCTCTTATAACTGCCCGCATTGAGATTCCGAAAAGATTCCTAGGCGCTGAGTGGTCCTGCTCTGTGTGCTTTCCAATGATGATCCTGCATCAGAAAGTCTCATACTTGGATCAATAAACCAATGGTGTATGGTTTGTGGTGTTTTCAACGAATTGGTAAGTGCTAACATGAACTAATGTTCCTAACTTCAACAAGAAATTAGAACAAAACATGACAGAATACAAAATTTTCCTTAGGTATCCATTGTAATATATACTAGCTTAATGAGGGATAAATGACATACCATTTAAACGTTGTTTGATCCTTGCTCCATCTCAAGGTTTGTGGGATGTTGAACTTGTTTATAAACACAAACCAACAAATAAAGAGAAATGATATATATATTCTAATGGAACCTATGCATAAGATCAAGAAGTTATGCAATAAAAATGGAGACACTTTTATAGGAAATAAATGTATTACTATATTATAATGATGAAAGTGGAGAATAAAACTTGTTTCTTGATGTTACAAGGTCCCTTCCGATGACCCTTTTCCTCAACACACACACACCTCTTGTTCCAATTGTTTTGATGAAGACTACACACAACCTGACTTGGAAAGCTAAAGCAAAGTTATCGCAAGCACAATCTTTAGCAGAATTCTTCACACATAATCTAGACTAACTATTCTCATGAGATATCCCTCCTTATATAGAGTGAAGGAGAAGGGATGAAAGGATTAGGATGATCCCACTAAATTAGAAAAGTGGGTGATATCCAAACCGATCAGAGGCCACTTCATCCTTTCGAAGATTCTATAGTAGAACCTTGGAGAAATTTCTCATTTTTCCTTTGTTCAAACATCATCGCACCCTTAACGCTAAGAAATTTGTGATGATGTCATAGGCCACTATGGTGTAGCATGCGTCTATTCTAAATCACCACACTCTTGACACTGAGAAAGGTGAAATGATCCTTCTTTACAAGGTTTTGTAATAAGGAAAAGACAATTCCATCTCTCAGGGAAAGTTTTATTTCTTCAACATCCTTCAGGGAATAGGGAAAATGATATTTCTTATAATAGGTGATACATATATCATCAGTGGTCATGAGGTTGACAAAAATAATCTGTAACAAAATTCCCCCAAAGTGTTAAGTTGGAAAAGAATGACATCTGAAATACTGTGTAGAGTATGTGTGTCGAGAACAAGGAGCACATCAGTTGGAAACATGTCAACCAACAAGAATCAACATAATAATATACCATTACTAAGGTAGGCATTCCCATACTCATAATATAAGTGACCCTAAGAATAAGTTTCAAGTGAATCATGGCCACCAATAATACACTGTGGATCCATGTCATTATGATTCAACATAGCCACGAGAAATACATTGTGGATCTATGCTATAAAGACTCAATTTTGAACATAGCCATGAGACTACACAATGGATCTATGTGTCAGTACAAACTCATGAATACTCCATCAAAACCTGGATCCACGTGACAGTATCTAGGGTCTTCATTTCCATCATCCTGAAGTACGAATCTATCCATGTGATTACATATGTTGAAGTCGAACATGGTAGAAACCACTTGATTACCGATCATTAATAAATATCATTAACAAGTGCGAGAGAAATCAATATTAATTTCAGTGACTCCCAAGGTACTCTAGTACAATCCAACGAATGTGAATTAATTATTTGAAGTTGAACACTCAATGGAATCTTCCAATCAGAGGCCAATGATGTAAACCCACTGTCGAAAACGAGGAAACCTGCCATTGAGGCATGCAGGCTCCAAGGTACTAAGTGATTTGTAAGTCTAATTCTTGGATAATGAGTTGAAGTCGATAGGAAAAGAGTCATCACAAGAGGGACTTAATGTATGCCCCATCAATGACATGAAACATGTAACAGATTTGAAGTAGATAATAGCATAAAGTGATTCAAGACTGACTCAGGGAAGGATGACATGGTAAGAGTTTGAGGATTGCATATGGTCTACTCGGTAGAAGGCTCGTTTTGGTTGAACTTATCTTGAACATATAAACGACATGACAATTGTCTTGGAAGCATTGAATCAAAGAAGACCAATATATAGACTTGTGGATGATCAAATGAGAGACAAACAAATTTCCCAACCCATATACAACAATGAAAATGGGTGTCATGTTCAAGAGCAACTTACTGCCACTAACACAAATACATATATATATTTCTTTCCCAATTTCCCCCACCATTTATGGTGAGTACCTCTTTATTTTTCTAGAAGATTGAGGAGGATAACATCTGCTTGAAATATGATCTCATCATTTGGATGAGTCCCTTGGAGTATTTTTAACGAACCTTAGGAAGGAGTGGTTTTTCATATTTAGAGAGTGAAAAATACTTAAAGGAAACTCCAAAATGTCCTTTTTCGTAAAGTAGTCTGATGAGACCGGAAAAGAGATAATCTACTGCTCAACAAACATTTTCTTCAAATACTTTAACAAGCATGAAAATAACAAGATCGCTCGACAATCTTTTCATGTTTAGGGAGTTTGAAAAGATCTCAAAGAGGACTCCAAGGGGCTCCTTTTTCATATAACCTTAACGAGTCTAAAAAAGTGATAAAGTTTACTCGGATACATTCTCATAGATTTACGATCATGAGAAAGAACAAAGACTATGCTCGATGTTTTTTACTGAAAAAACTTAAAATCATATTTACATCGAATGGTTTCCAAAAAACATGTAAAAAAAGATAAAATGTTTGATCCATGCCAAACTATCCAGTTGCCCGACGTGTATCCTGTAAAATTTACACTTTGAAATGTTCATTAGGGATAACATTGATATAAATAGGTGAAAAATAACTTGATATAGGTCAAAAAGTGCTAAAATATGTTTAAATAGGTCAAAAACTAAATCATTTTTACCATTTCATTGTAATTCACCAAAAATAGTGTTAAAACCCCATTTTTACCTGATTTTCGAATGAATATTGTGGCGTGATTTGTAGATGATTCTTTGATCCGACTCCGTGAGTTTGGTGCTCTCCCTCTCCTCTCTCTTTTTATAGAAAATTTGTTCAATTTTTATGGTGATTTTTTGGTTGTATGGGAAATTTCTCAAAGGGGAAATGTGCCTTCAAATTGTCGCAGGCTCCCTCTATTGGGAACTGCGACGATATAGGATCAGCGCAGGGGTTAAAGGAATGAAGTGAGATGATGTCACATTTTAATAAACCTTCAGGCTGCATCGATCATAACTCAAAAATAAAAAATAAACAATGAACCATTGAAGCCGACAAATTTGGATTTTCAATAAACTAACTCATGTTGAATTGTCCTTTGGCATATTTTCCATGGTTCACAATGCTAGAATGGCGGGAGAGAAAAAACAAAGAGTAATATTTCATTGCGAGGAATGACCCCAACATAGTTATGGCACTTTGAGAGTGCGAGTTACTTAAATTCTTCAAAGTGCATGGAATGAGGGCTCAATTAGTTTTATTAGAGCACTTGGTATGGATGTGGGATGTGAATGAGAAATTTTTCCATGTTGGGGTGCATACTCTCACTTTGGAGATTGAAGACATCTATTTTTTGACCAATTTATCTCGTTGTGGGTCCCTAGTATCATTATCAGGATGGGAGGAGGTGAAGCAATGGACCACTATGTCGTGCTATACTGCTCAGCTGGCACAAAGAAATTTAGTGGGAATATTACCATAAATAACGTCCTTGACTTATCTCTAAGGAGAATACTCTTCACCATTACTCATGTCGCAGGGAGTGTAGCTCCACAGTTGTCCTTGCAAAACCAATATTAGTATGACATTGAGTGCATGTAACCTTGAGTATTCAACTGGTACGAGGGCTTGGTCAGTTAAATTCAAGAACATGAAAAAACAGTTGACAAAGTGTAGGACTAGTCAGTTAAAACAGTTTGGGTATGGATCAATTTTGGTGTCCTTTTTCCTTGAAAGGGTCCCAAATTTGCGTCTTCATAATGTGGATTGGGGTGTGCCTGCTCCACGGGATCCTCATATGAGGAGGTGGCTTGATTTTATGGAATTCCATGGTGGCCTCCCAATTGTCACATATGGTCCTACCTTCTTCCAATGGCTGAGATATTAGCTCATTATGATTGAGGATTATGCTTATGTTGGGGATGATTTCCGTGGTGATCCAGATTTAGCATTACCTAAGGGTGTGCATTGGGGAGATATAGGTAAAAATATTTTTTAGTTATATATTGTTTTTAGCATTTTTATTATGAAATTTGTATGTATCTGAGACTAATCAAATGCTTTCAAATGTAGATGTGGCACCTTTCAGACCCCCGAGTTCATATCCAATCCAGAGACCTAGGGAGGCAGGTGAAGTGGCTGGTCAAGATCAAGAAGCAATCGAGTATCTCGATGCGATCGAGCATAAACTCGAGGGATTGACTATGGACATCCCTAACATTAACGTAGATGAGTTTCCTCATCGTTACCAATGCCAAACTGTTGGCGTTTCAACATCTATTGGTCGACTGCTCCATCGTGTAGCATGGGTAGTAGTTTGTTATCATGAGAAACATCCATGATGCATATATGTATATGGAGCCATATGCTTCAATATTTTGGTCTTAGGACACATTTTTTGTAACTTTTTGCATTATAATACAAAAAAATTCTACCGGCTTACTTGTCCTCATGTGCTTGTATTTGGATTTACAAATTGCGCAAATGTCTATATAAAACATAATTCGATAAGACATTTGTTAATGTATTTAGATATCTAGGAATGTGTTGATATTCAATGTAATCAAAACTCCTTTCCAAGAGGCGAACTCTCAAGTATACTCGTAATAGTGTAGGACTTTTGATGGAATAGATTTTTCTTAATTGCAGCACCACAAATTGAGAATCGAGTCATACCATTAGATGATAGATGCCAAGTGAAATGGAATCAGTCAATAATTCAATGACCGCACTATATTCCGAAATGTTATTGGTTGAACGACCTAGGAAAACACCACGTAGACGTATCAACTCATCTGTATGTGCATAGATTTCCCATGCAGCAGAGGCGAGATTTTGAGTACTGCGAATAGCACCATCAACAAATCGAATGTAACGTAGATAGAACGTCGACATATGGAAACCAAGAACAAGGCAAGATAAGCAGTTTGAGGGCATAAAAAGAAACGAAAAAAAATACACTAGAATATGATACATTAAAGTACAAAGCACTCATGAAAAACATTTTAATCATACTAATTCTTTAGGTAAAGCCCATTTATATGCTCACCAAAAGGAATTCCATCATAATCAACCAACTCCTAATCCCCTTTCTCTAATACTCGTTTAACGATATAAGAACCATGCCACATGGGATACAATTTACCTGCACCCAACAAGTCATGATCTTGGTCATAAAGGAGAATCAAATCACCTTAAGAAAAAACATGAGATTTAACATGTTTGTCGTATTGAACCTTAAGGTGTTTCTTCTGGGTTTATATTACTAACACAACATCATGACGAGTCTTGTATAATTGCATTAAATACAAAAGGCGTTCTTCCTCAAATGTGGTGTTGGGGAGAAGTTCGACGTCTAGCTTCGAAGACAGAATTTCACATTCAATCGACAAGACGACTGCAATACCATACACTAATTGGAAAGGTGTGAAACCCATAGTAGATTTAACTGACATCCGATAGGCCCATAATGCCAAAAAAAGCATGGTATGCCAACTTGACTTATGAATCTCCACCATCTGTCGAAGCATAGTGGTCAAACATTTGTTTATTTATTCAACTTGGCCATTGGCTTGTGGATAATAAGGGGTTGATTTTTCATGCCGCAAACCCAACTTATCAGTTAGCTCAGACATCATGAAATTGTGAAAATGGGTGCCATGATCGGTGACGATGGCTTGAGGTACACCAAATCTAGTGATGATATGATTGAATATAAAAAGTGTTGTAGTTCTCCCAATGTTATCGAATGTAGGCATCACCTCGACCCACTTAGTGAAATAATCCACAGCTACAATGATCTATCCATGCCCCCTCGGTCGAGTGAGGGTTACATGTCATGAAGTCAATTCCCCATTTAGAAAATGTACCAATGGAAACCACATGATATAGAGAAGCAAGATGAGATCGAATCTTATTATTATAGGTTTGAAAAGCATGGAATTTCTGAACTGCGATAATGCAATCCTTGAAAAGTGAAGGCCATAAGTAACCAACGCATCAGATATTTTGGGCAATGGCATACCTAGACATATGACCACCACATGCTACATAATGAAAATCATTTAGTTCTTTCTCAGCTTCATCATAGGTCAAACATCATCGAAACACTGAGTCAATACCATGACGGTAAAGGGTATCACCAAGAATAATATATTGGTGGGCTTGATACCGAATACGACGACGATATACACGAGATACATCAGGCTGGAAAGTTTGGGTTTGGAGATAAAGGATAATATCTCCATACCATATATCGTCTAAAATGATAATAAAGAGAGATTCATCAGGAAAATAATCTTCTGCCACATTTTTTGTATCAGCAAAGGGAAGGTCGCATATTAACTCAACAAAGACCAAATATTTCTTTGACTTGGATTTTTCAAACTCCAAATCAAACTCCTAGAGAATCACAATCCATTTTGAGTATTTTCCCCCTAGAAATTGTCTTGTAACAATATGTTGCATAGGGTTGCAATAAGAAATAATCGTGGTCTTGCACAATAAAATATAGTGACAAAAATGATGGACAACTTGAACAGTTTCCAAGGCCAATTTCTCCACATGCATGTATTTGATTTTTTGTCGACGTAATACTCCAAATCAAATAGTAAATCACATTTGCTTCTTGTGAATCATCCTCTTGGAATAGGACCATAACAATGGTGTGATCCAATGCAACTATATATAGGAAGTAATCTTGACTGTAATCTGGGGGATATAATAGTGGTGTGTGGGTTAATGCAAGTTTCAAAGAATCAAATGCTTTGTTAGCGGTGTCGTCCCACACAAAATAATGACCCTTCTTAAAAAGTTGAGTGAAATCTTTCGTCATTTCAGAATAATTAGGAATGAATCATCGTAGAAAGTTTGCCTTCCCTTGCAAACTTTATAGTTGGAATAAGGTAGAAGGAGGAGAAAAATTGATGATTTATTCAACCTTCAGCGGATCAACTCTGATCCCATGCATGTAAAAAATAAATCTTAGAAGTCGCCCTGACTCCACACAAAAAACACATTTATCTGGATTTAATCGTATAGTGTAATTCCAACACCGGAGGAAGATAGGTCGTAAGTGTGTCGGGTGATATTGATGACGCATGGAATGCATCAGTAAATCATCGAGACATGGTTCCACAATATGCTTGATATCATGAAAAGAATAAGTGATGCAGGAGCATCGTCATCAATCCCACACGAAAGGACGACTTAGCGCCATAGCGCATGTGAAAGGATGACTCAGCGCCATAGTGCGTCTTTCTAATTTAAAAAGGAATATGCAGGCTGATGTTTTCTGTAGATCTATTTTTGAATGGATGAGTGAAGAAGAGAGAAACTCTCGGGATATGAATGATCACAAGAGATATGGGAGTTTCACTCTTAGTCTTGAATGTAACTGAACTAGAGTAGCAGTTAGGTTTTTGGGAGTAGACAGATAGTCAAAGGAAAACCGAGAGGACCTCTGGGAGATGTAGATGCATGGATTTCCCAAATGAGGGTTGGAGTAGTATTGTTGAATAGGAGATAGAATAGTTTTCTTGAGAGAGATGATACTATGTTATAGTCCATCCTGCACATATTATAATCGGACATTCATTTTAATAGAGAAAAAGAAGTTTTCATTCATACAAACTTTTTATATGTGTTGATGTGTTTATGAATTTCATTTGTGCCTATGAATGGATGTTGTAGATGTATGTTAAGTTTCATATGCATGGATAAATAGAATTCTCTATCTTTGAGTTTGTTGGAATTGTTTCTGGGTTCTTTAGGCTGTGCAATAAGTGCACAATGGAGTATTGGAAACTTTGTAGCCGGCACAAGGAGTGTGCATCTGATTCTCGAATTGATTTCAGGGGAGAACGTGCCAGGAGGGCACACCTAAAGGATTCATAGACTCAAGAGGGAATCCTCAAGGTTACTGAACACCTTGGAGGAGAGATTGTGAAGACGAAGGCACAGAGAGACAAAATTGTTGAGTATTCTCTAGAGCTCTGCCAGGAGGGCATCGAGTGAGTGCAAGGAGTGCACAAGAGAACTTTGTTTCAAGTTCTGTGAGAGGAAATATGACAGAGGAGGAAGCACTTACAGATTTACTGAATACTCCGTAGGCTCAAAAAGGTGTGCTTGATCAGAAGTTTCCAAGAGGGCACTTACACCCCTTTAAGGACGCAAAAGGGTCGAGACCCTTAGGAGATTGAGTAAATCGTAAATCTCAGCAAAGATAACTCCTTCATAAATGAAGACGAGATCCCAGAGACTAGACTCACAAGAAGAGAAAGGGCCGAATCCTTTGAACACTTAGAAAATATTCTAAGTCTAAGGAGAACGAAAGCTCAGGAGGAGGAGCGACATCAGTCGTCAGATCTGCTTAAGAAAGAGATATGGACTAAGGAGAACGAAAGCTCAGGAGGAGGGGAGCCGACATCACCGTCGATTCGCTTAAGAAAGAGATACGTGGACCATCGATCATAGCGTTCGATAGAGGAATGCAATGAGGGATGATATTTGATCCCGCCATCGATCTATTAATAATCGAACCAACAAATTGTTGGATCTGCAGGAATTGGGTAACAAGGTTTAACTCCCTTTAGAGTGTGCGAGGAGAGACTACTCTAAGTAAGTCGAAGTTCACATCATCGGACCATCCATCATCGAAGACATCGCGGGCGTAGATCCACGCATGTCGTAATATTTGCAAGGAAAAGAGCCGCAACAATCCTAACCATCCATCGGAGGGGCTCGTGGTATTCGATCATCATTTCGCTGACTCGTGACTTGGAGAATTCAAAGGGAAAGATTGTGAGAACTCGCAAAATGTGAATTTTTGATTAGATCACAGTCATTGATCAAGGAGTAATCTGGACCATTGATTGTCCAGGGAGAATTTCATAATTTCAGGGATCGGGAGAACGGAGGTGAAAAGTCTTTTGACCTCGCAATACGAGAAATATCAATACGCAAAAAGGAGATATGAGCCGTAAGATTTCAGGCATTGTGGACTGTTGATCTAGTACTCTGAAATATCGACATTTTGGGAGTCAGGAGAATTGAGGTGAATCACATTGAGAATTTCCGATACGGGAAATCCTAACGCACTTGAGAGTTGAGCCCCGGGTCATGATGAATGGTCACATGGACGGAGGCCAAGGGAGGATATAAGGAACGTTAAGATATTTTCAAGATTTCGGGGGTTCAGGGAGTCAGGGTTGGCTTTCTCGCAAAGTCCTGACACGTGAAATCATGACGCGCCTTTTGTGTAGGCCTGCGGATCACAATACGTGGTCATGTGGAGGTGAGGCTCGCGCTTGGTGCTTAGTCGCATAGGCAGAGTTTCCTAAAGGACCTGTGGATTTGTTCATGGGATTCCAGCAGGGAATCAAAGAGATACTTCAAATCAATAGATTGAAGACCGATCCAATGATTGGGAGGTCAGCAGACCCTGCTGAGGTGGGGCACTGGATCAAGTACTCTACGGCTGGGAAAATCATGAGCTCCTTCTCATGGCTCCCTCCGCTTTTTTGTTCAGATACTCCAGGGTCCCATACCTTTTCTTGGAGCTGTTCATATGACCCTTTTTATTGCTGCCTCTTCTTCCCTACTTCTCCTGCAGGTTTTTTTCATTCTCTGTTGATAGCTTCCCTTGCCAATTTCACCATCATCTTTATCATCTCCTCAATCACCTCGTCCAGCTCCTCAACTAGCTGGATTTCCTTCTGCAATATGTTATGTTTCATTTTCTCTCTATAAATTTCCAACCTAACTTGTTGGATAAGGTTCTTTTGCATCTTTACCCTTCTCTCCAGCGTCTCCAAATCTTCACACATATCAACAAGATCTATGTTATCTGTTGTTTCCTCCTCTGTTGTAGGTTCACATTCTACAATTATATCTTCCTCATCTCCTTGGATGAAAATTTTGAGCCATTCCTCTTAATGCTATTCCTTCTCCATCTCTGGGGTACATTGAAATGTGTACTCCTTCTCCTTTTTACCAATCTGATCAATCTGAACTTCCATGCTATCTTCATCTCCTGTGGCACTAGTTGGCCACTCTATTGAAGAATCTAATGCTGCAGTCTCCCCACTGAGTTGTTGCTCAACTTCCTCCTATGACAGACTAACTTATGTCATCTCCTCTTGTGTTGGTTCAACTCCAACTTCCTCCAACTGCTCCCCAGGCTGGTATGCTCCTCCACCTATTTCCAATTTGACCTATTGGAGATGCCTACTCTGCATATTTATCTTTCTCTCCTAGGTTTCCAATTCTTCATACAACATATTTATGTTGTTTTCTTCCTCTTCTTCTGTAGGTTCCAGTGCTGCAGTCATCTCCTGTTTAGCTCTCGAGCTGAAATTTTTGAGCAATTTTGTTGAATGCTCTTATCCTGTGATCTGCATGAACATCTCCTAGCAACCATCTTCTGGTTTTGGATTGTCCAACCAGTCCTCCAAAATCTTCATATATTTCTCCCATTGAGTGAGCAATTCAACTAAATTCTCCTATTTCTCTTTTGGGGAAAAAATCAATGTCTGCTCCTCCTCTTCCTCTATGATAGTCATTGTTGGTTGTCCTTCTTCTATTGTTGAATCTGCAACACATGCTCTAGCCTCAGCTGGGTTATGTGGCAGGAATACTTCAATTCCTCCAATGATCAGAATGTATTTATGATCCTCCTTTGTCAACACTCCTTGTTGATCCAATCTCTCCTCTAAGTTCATGAGACTCTCACATAGCCTCATCTCTTCTCCCTTGCCCACCTGGGATCTAGGGATTTCTTCTCTTCCCACCTAGAAGCTCATGGGATCAACTGATCTCTCTTCATTGCCCACCTAGAAACTTGAACTTTCTTCACTAACCTGTTGGCAGTATATGAGATCATTCGTTGATATCCTTCCATTTCCCACCTGGAAACTTGAAATTTTACTTCTTCCCTCCTTGCAGTTTATGAGATCCTTAACTGATCTCTTCTCCTCATCATCATTGAGATTCCTCCCAATCTTTGTTTCACATATGTGAATCACTTTCTCCTCTATGTCACTAAGGTTTTGAGCATGCCTCAGCCACTTCCTTAGTGCTTGTTGCTGCCTTCTAGCTACCAACAATTTCTGGACAGGCCACTTCAAATTCCTCTTCAAGGGCCATTCATATGTCCATCACACCTTTGTCTCATGTTGCATTTTCAATGCTATCTTTTCCATCCTTTCTCTTATCTCCCTAAGCTCCTTGTCTACCCGTTCTTTCTTCATCCACTGGTGGTATTTATCTTGACCACACTTATGGCTTCTAGTATCCATTTTTACCCTCTTCTTTCCCTCCTAGAAATTCTGTGCATTATTCTATTACACAGAGCATTTCCATTTTTTTTTTCTTTTTTTCTTTTTTTCTGCAGCCTACCTCACTGTCCAATTGTTGTTGCATACATGAAACCGTCATCCACAGAGAATAAATACTCCGTCTTCTCCCTTTTCATGTTGTCTATAGACAAATTCAAGATCTTGATACTACTTGATGTTATCAGATTATCTCTTTTCACGTTCTCACCTTTGCCTATGATCTGTAGACAAAATGATATCACTTGGTACTACTTGATGTAGTCATACCATCTCCTTCACTTGAAATCTAGAGACGAAAATCAACTCTGATACCACTTGATAGTGTGTATCAGAGTATATCCTTTTCCCTCCTTTGCCTGAAATATACAGACGGAAAATTGGCTCTGATACCACTTGATGGTATCATAATATCTCTACTTTAATGTCTTCCCTCCTCGACCTACTGAAATAAATTTTGCAAAATGGATTTGATACCACTTGATGCAGTGCCCCACCTCAGTAGGGTCTTCTGACCTCCCGGTCACTGGATCGTTCTTCAATCTATCAAGTTGAAGCAGCTCTTCGATTCCCTGCTGCAATCCCATGAACAAATCCACAGGTCCTTTATGAAACTCCGCCTGTGCAACTAAGCACCAAGCGCGAGCCTCACCTCCACACGACCACAGGCTGTGATCCGCACACCTACACAAAAAAGAGGTCACGATTTTTCATGTCGGGACTTTGAGAGTGAGCCAACCCTGACTCCCTGAACCCCCGAAATCCCAAAAATATCTTAATGTTCCTTAGATCCTCCCTTGGCCTCCGTCCATGTGACCATTCATCATGACCCGTGGCTCAAATATCAATCGTGTTAGGATTTAGTGTATCGAGAATTACCGATGCGGTTCACCTCCATTCTCCCAACTCTCGAAATGTCGATATTTCGGAGCACTAGATCAACAGTCCACAATCCCCGAAATCTGACGGCTCAGATCTCCTTTTTGCGCATCGGTATTTCTCGTATCGCGAGGTCGAAAGAATTTTCACCTCCGTTCTCCCAATCCCCAAAATGCAAAAATTCTCCCTAGACAATCAATGGTCCAGATTAATCCTTGATCAATGACTGTGATCTAATTGCGAATTTGCGTTTTGCGAGTTCTCACAAGCTTTCCCTTTGACTTCTCCAAGTTGCGAGTCAGTGAAATGTTGATAGGCTACCACACACCCCTCTGATGGACGATTAGGATCATTGTGGTTCTTTTCCTTGCAAATATTTCGACGTACGTGGATCTCTGCCACATTTCTTGTAAGGATGGACGGTCCCAATGATGTCGGAACTTCACGACTTTGCAAGTCGGCTCTCCTCCTGCACACTCTAAAGAGTTAAACCTCATGCACTTCCTCTAGATCCAACGACTTTTGGTTCTCGTGTTCAGATCCGACAGATGGGATCAAATATCCTCCTCTGTGCGTTCCTCCTGTCTAGACTATGATCTGACGGTCCATATCTCTTTCTTCAATAGATCTGACGACTAATGTCGCTCCTCCTCCTGAGCTTTCGATATCCTCAGACTTAGAATATTTTCTAAGTGTTCAAAGGCTTCGACCTTTTCTCTTATTGCGAGTCTGGTCTCTAGGATCTCATCTTCTCTTCTCAAAGTGTTATCTCTACTGAGCTTTACGATTTACTGAATCTCCTAAGGGTCTCAGCCCTTCTGCGTCCTTAAAGGGGTGTAAGTGCCCTCCTGACAACTTCTGCTCAAGAACACCTTGTTGAGCCTACAGAGTATTCAGTAACTCTGTAAGTTCTTCCTCCTCTGATAGATTTCCTCTCACATAAATTGAAACAAAGTTATCTTTTGCACTCCTTGCACTCGCTCAATGCCCTCCTGGAAGAGCTCTATAGAATCCTCAACAATTTTATCTCTTTGAGCCTTCCTCTTCACAATATCTCCTCCAAGGTGTTTAGTAACCTTGAGGCTTCCCCCTTGAGTCTGTGAATCCTTCAGGTGTGCCCTCTTGGCATGTTCTCCCCTGAACTCAATTCAAGAATCATATGCGCACTCCTTGCGTCGGCTACAGAGTTTCCAATACTCCGTTGTGCACTCCTTGTACAGGCTAAAGAACCTAGAAACAATTCCAACAAACTCATAGATAGAGAATTCTATATATCCCTGCAGATGAAACTTAACATACATCTACAACATCCATTCATAATCACAAATGACATTCATAAACACATCAACATATATAGAAAGTTCGTATGCAGTAAAAATTCTTTTTCTCTATTAAAATGAATGTCCGATTACAATATGTGTACGTTGGACTGTAACATAGTCTCATCTCTCTCAAGAAAACTATTTTATATCCTATTCAACAATACTACTCCAGCCCCCATTTGGGCAAGCCATGCATCTATGTATCCCAGAGGTCCTCTCGGGTTTCCTCCAACTACCCATCTACTCCCAAAAACCTAACTGCTACTCTAGTTTAGTTACATTAAATATTGAGAGTGAAACTCCCAGATCTCTTGTGATCATTCAGATCCAGAGCATTTCTCTCGTATTCACTCATCCGTTCAAAAACAGATCTACAGAAAATTCCAGCTTGTAGATTCCTTTTTAAATTAGAAAGGCGCACTATGGCTTTTAGTCATCCTTTCATGTGCTCTATGGCATTGAGTCGTCCTTCCGCGTGGGATTGATGATGATGCTCTTGCATCAATAAGACATAGCTCTTTGAAAAGTCGCACCAACATTCTTGAGACTGAAAGGGAGTTTAAAATATGTGAAGGTACCCCAAGGAAAAATAAATGCGGTTTTGTGTTGATCTACGGGTAACATATTTATTTGATTATAGCCAGAAAAACCATCCATCAGAGAGATGATTTTGCTTCCGGAGAAGTCATCGACGATCTGGTCGAAAAAATGGGTTGGATAGTTATCTTTAGGGAAATACTTATTAATATACCTATAATAAACACACACACATATCATTCCTTATTTCTTCATGACTGGGGCAATAGTGGAAACCCACTCAATCAATGCTACATGGTAGATAAAACCATCTTTAAGAAGTTTTTCAACTTCAATATTGATCGTAGTATCTTTTCATGGATGAACTGGGCGAAGTCATTGTCGAACGGTCTTAGCATCAAGATATGTCTTGATCTCATGTACAACAATATCTGGGTCAATTCTAGGAATTTCTTCAAAACTCCAAGCAAAGACATCATGAAATTCTTGGAAAAGGGCCTTGTAAGTTTGAATCTCATTGGGAGAACATGAAGCACCTATGTGAACATTTTCCATAATTCCAGGTTTGATCGAAATATAAAGAAGAATAGTTGGTGATATATTTCCCAAGTTTCCTTCATACAAAACATCACGTGTTGGTTCGGAAACCGGAGGGATATTAATGATTGCGGATGGATTTGAAATCCGTCGGTAACTCTCAATTGTCTCATGTTCGAGGTAGAGGATAGAACTATGATTTCCATGGTCCCATGGTGTTTCTTCCACAGACATAAATTCCATGATCGTTTTATCAGTTTGAAAAATCGTATTAAATGGATCAAGAGACGTATCAAGGGGAGAGTGATAAGAAGGAGATTCTGATTGAATAAAGTGATAATCCAATTCGACCAAAATTAGTGGCATTTGGTCGCCATAATGATGACATTATTCCAAGCTAGGTATTATCCAAGGGTCATATGACTCATGGGTTTCACCAACGTTGGTTGAAATAATGTTGATAGAAGCGATGAGAGGAGGAAAATTGAGCGGTGGAATGGGGAAATTTCCCATTAATGATGAATCTTTCAAAATACCCACGCAAACATTCTCATAACCGAGAGGTGTTTTTTCTATGAAAGGAACATTACTAGTGCGCAAATCAGAACTAGAAAAGGTGAGTTGATCTACTGTAACAACTTTACCTTGGTGAGGGAAATGTATCACATGGAAAAGAGTAGAGACAACTACTTTCATAGTGTCAATATAGCTATGTCCAAGTAAGAGGTTGTAATCGAGAGGTGCATCGAACAGTTCAACCTCAACAGTAATCGATTTTCCTTCTAACACAATAGATAATGTAGGAAGTACACCATAAGGTTTATACCATGTACCATTAAAATATTTTAATGTGTTATTTGACTCAGTAAGGGCAGGAGAGCCAATGGATTTCCAATAGATGATAGATATTATGCAAGTGGAATCCCCTTCATCAACAACTGTTCAAAAAATATTCTTTGTTTCCACAATTACTTGTATTTGAAAAGATAATTGATGTGGGAGTCTTGGGATTTGATCTTCCAAGTCAAAGATTATCAAATTTGTGTTAGTGGGATCGATTCCACCAATAGCCTTTAATGGTTCCTTCCATTGAGTAGGAAAAGTTTGAAGGACTTTGAGGGTCAACATTGTAGATGGTGCCTATGAAAGATCTTCTACAATACTATAGTTTGACCTGCACATGCATGCGGGTTGAATGATGACTTAGTAATGAATCCTTTGGGAGGCGGACAGATTACTATATCAGGATTAGGTCGTTTGAGATGAATAGTACCATTGGGAGATGACACCAATGCAAGAGGTTGATCTTCAACCTTCTCTTTAGAAGGAGAATGATCTTTGGTTCGAGTAGCGACTGCAACGTCATCTTTCTTGGATTTAGTAATTATAAGAACATAAGAAATGGTAGAGGGAGAATATTGGTCATGAATAACCAATTGGGCCTATTGTTGAGAAGGAAAAGGTTGTGAAAAAATGGCAGCCATAGGAGGAGTCTCGGTTCCCTGGAGTAATCAAGTAACCTATGCACGTCTCGGACAATCTTTCATGTAATGGTCTTGGCCACAAATAAGACAAGGATAGCAAGGTTTTATATTCTCTTTATCGTCAACAGATTGAGTTTTTGGTTTGTCTTGTTGTTGATTATTACTTTCGCTAGCTTATTCTTACCCTTCCCTTTCTTCTTATTTTGATATTTGTCGGTAGTCGTAGACTGGACCATATTTACATCAGATGTTTTACCAGGAGAGGCAGAAGGAGGAGTGTCATTTTGTACATTGGTAGTAGTAGGTTTGGGATTGGAATGATTGACTTGTTTTGTTTGAGTCTTCGTATGAAAAGTTCCAATAACACCATCAAAAACATTAGATGCAACCAGAAGCATTGGGGTTGGATTTGTAGACGAGTGAGGAGCGTCAGGGATCAAGTCATATAATGTGTCTGTTTGAGAATAAAAGAGATCCAAATATTGGGTGTGATTGATCTCCTTTTATTCAGTGACAACACCCCCCATGGAAAAATCATGAGCTATAGGACCGATGAGTCATTTTATGAACCACTCATCCAATAATTGATCAGGAAGAGGAACTTCTATTAATCGTTGTCTCCTTCTTCACTCATGAATATGATCTAAGATGCAAGTAGAAGAGGATTTTTTAAATGAACCTAAAATTTCCGTTCCTGTCTCATATCGTATCGACAGTTGGTAATGCGTCAGGAAATCCATGGATAAGGAATTGAAATCATTGAAGAAACCTCTCGACAATTTGATGTACCATTTGGCTGTCGAGCCCATAAGAGTGCATTGGAAAATACGTAGTTGTATGGAGTCATCCATAAATGAGTTGGATGAACACCAAAGATGAAAATTCATGACATGATTGTTTGGATCTTCTCTCAACTGACTATCAAACTTTGGAATGTCCGATGGTAATTTGGTAGGTATGACTAGCTAAAAAGGAGAATGTAAGATAGGATCATTCAGAATTGTAGACAAATCCAGTAAATCCAAAGTAGCTAAAAATGGAAATTGCATGTTAACTTGAGGAAACTGATAACTTTGGAAAGGTAATCCTGTAGGTATACCAGTAGGACCATAATTTGTTTGCAAAAGAGGATTATAGTTAGATGTTCTGGTCAAATTCAACAGAGGAGGATTTTGAGTCAAATAACCAACATTAATGTGTTGATTCGACATGCCACCTTGGAAAGGGGCATTGTATTGAAAGGCTTGACGCCAGATAGGGTTTACAGTGCCTAGAAAAGGTTTCCCAAGATAAGAGGGTACAAAATAATTTTCTAAAGTAGCTTTCCCCCCAGGCAGTTGTTGATTTCCCTGGAAAGGAAAATTCCAAGGTTGGGATTGTGAGATAGGCATAGATGGCCCACAAAATGGATTGTGTCCCCAAACTTGGGTTTGTCACCCAACTTGGGGTTTCCCCCCAGATGAGTATCCTCCAATAGGAAGTTTAAAACCATAAGTAATAAGATGGTTTGTTCCTCCAATAATATTTGAGCTACTTGGTCCAGGAAGATTAGATCCTCCAGGTTGTACAGGAAGACTAGGTCCTCCAGATAGACCCTGGGTAGAGTTGGGAATAAAACCACTAAGAGAATTATACCCAGGTGGAACAAAAATACTAGGGTCTCTATATAGACCCTGGTTAGGATTAGCAATATAAATACTAAGAGAATTATACCCAGGTGGAAGTGATGGATTTGGTCCAGGGATGATTTTAGGGGCTAAATTTCTCTCATGGGCTAATTTTCCATGGTTTTTCCCAAAAAAAGATTCGTTATTCTAAAAATTATTTGCCCAAATTCTATAGGATACAATTATTTTACCTTAACAATCGCCAAAATTTTATACAAACTATATAAAATCCTTAGAAATTTGAATATTTTTACAAAAATATCGCCAAACATTTTATAGTTGGCATATGAATGATTAGTAATATTCGCCAAGATTTCTACAATTTAAAATAAATTTTCATCCTTAAAATCATCCATGATTTGGTCTAAACGAAAGTGGTGTTCGAATATGAGATTGAATTGTTACCGAACTTTCGACAGAAAAAGGTGCAAATTGTAAAACTTTTATAGATCTAGTGAACTGGATAGGAAGAACTATATGTGTACCAACCAACAACTGCTCTGAAACAGTAGAAATATTACTTTTCGTGCCAATAAAATTATTTGGAGGAACTGTATAATCAATAAAAGTAACAGGTACGTGTGGCGATGTAGTTTGATTTGGAATCATACCTAATTTATCAAAAATATCACGTCTAGAGGGAGTTCTCCACAAAGAACGAACTAGGATTGAATTGGGATTAAAAATTCCAAAAGTTTGAATAGGGGTTCTAAATCCTTTACTAGGAGAGGGTGGTTCATCCATGTTAGACTCTATGAAAGGTCCCGAAGGTATTCTAGGATGGTCTTCAACAATAATGTTTCCTGAAGATTTTATTATGAGCAGAACATGGTCCTAGGGAACAATCAATAGTAGGTTCATGGGAAGTGATGATTCGATCAACAAAGTAGAACTATCGATCTCATAGGATTCGTCGTTGTTGACAACTCGTTCAGGAAAATAACCCTCTGGTGAATTAGGAGGCAAGGGGGCATATTCTTCTGGTTCTTCCAAAGGCAATCCTTGTATCCTATGTGAATTGTGAGGGCCAATGTTAGCCACAACCAATAATGAAATAAAAAATATCTATGGCCAACTAGAGAAAACAAACAACATTCACTAATAAAATATAGATAAAAAACATACAAACAATCCTTCTTATATTGAAATCAATAGTTGGTGATGAAATCCAATGTCGCAAGATCAAGACAAGAAGGGGATGAGATAGAGCGGGTGGAAAATTTACGTTGACGACCTACTTAACGGACTTACACCCTGGTGCAAGCTCCCACAAATAATCATGTGTATACCCTCCAAGGAGCCCGAGTGAGTTTAGCCAATGTCAATTCCAGGTATCATGAATACTTTACCCTTCATAGTAACCTCATGTAAAGACCCTAAATATGTGGGCTACTAAGGTTACCAATTACGACAATGATTCCTGGGGAAGCAGTCGACAGTCTGATATACGCGCAAGGGAATGGTAAATGAGCCTAAAAACTCCTCGAGAAGGCCCACACATGGTTTTATTCTCAAGTGACCCCCAATAATATGTGTATTCACTACACTAGGACCACCAAAGAAGGGTTAGTAACTCTGTTGGCCTTAATGTGACCTCGGGATTGACCCTCATGTTAGAAGGGCTTCCCAGGACAAAATGTAGCAAGTGGATTTAACTCTCTCTAATCATAAGATGCTATTGTTTTTTTTTATGCTTTGGAGAGTAATCCTCACAACCTATTCCAAAGCTCTATGTCCTAGCTAATGTTGGTGTACAAGAGTTATGGAAAATAAAAGTTACTAGATAAATTTTAAAATTATGCTTAATTTTAATGGCTGTTGTTTTACTCAAAAAGGGAAGTGGAGATGAAATTGATGAAGTGCTTGACCTTGACTCAAAAATATGCAAAGAGAGATGAGCTGCAACTATTTTGTTCATTTAACTCTAATTACATAAGAGAGAAGGTTTTATTTTTATCAAAAAACAACAAGTTGCAAAATAACAATTCCTTTAAACTTTGAACAATCTTAATATCAAACAATCAAAGCATTAAAATTTTCCAATTTCTCTTTTAAACAAAAACTAGAATGCAAAAATGATTCTTTGTAAACACTATGAAAGAAAGACAATTTTCAATCCTTTTTCTTTTTAATAAAAGAAGAGATCTAAACAAAAAATAAAGCCAAATCTTTTCAAGAAAATGAATGCATTCACAACGCAATTCCCCAAACTTAATTCACAATACAACCAAAAGTGAAAAATCAAGAAAACTTGTTTGTTTAATTAATGAAATCAAAGTTCGTTTTCTAATCAACAAAAATCAAAAACTCAGAAAATATCATTAATAACTTGACTGACAAGCACTCAAGGATGAAATCCATAGATTATACCCTTGCAGAAACAAGTGAAATATAGATCTTGAAGCCTATGATAAATAATTTCAAAACTTGAAAAATGATCAACTCGAAGAAATTATAAAGAATCAAACAGAGCCAAACAATCCACTCGAAGAAATTATAAAGAATCCGGGAAAAGAAAAAGGTTGTCACCTAAACATTTCTCACAATTGTCGCAGGTCACAATGTGACACGGTGCGGCTTTCAAGTATTGTCGCAAGAGAAAGAAAGACAAAGTGTGACGATGTCACATTGTTTCTCATAGTAGGGTACGTCAAATACTGAAACTTAGGAAAATGTAAAAAGATGACAAGGTTTTTTAGTGAACTTTCAGGACCTGAGAGTCAACTTGGATCACCCAGTGACTCAAAGAATGAAAAAAAAAAAAATAGGCAATCCAAAAGCAGGAAAGAAGCAAAATACCAAAAGAGGACGTCCCCAGTATGGTCGCCAATTTTGTTATTGGACGAATTGGTAAGTGATGACATGAACTAATCTCCCTAACTTCAACTAGAAATTAGAACAAAACATGACAAAATACAAACTTTTCCTTAGGTTTCCATTGTAATATATACTAGCTTAATGAAGGATAAATGACATACCATTTAAACGTTGTTTGATCCTTGCTAGTGTCGTCCTTGTTCCATCTCAAGGTTTGTGGGATGTTGAGCCTTTTGAGAAACACAAACCAACAAAGAAAGAGCAACGATATATATATTCTAATGGAACCAATGCATAAGATAAAGGATTTATGCAATAAAAATGGAGACACTTTTATAGGAAAGAAATGTATTAATGTATTATAAATTGATGAAAGTGGAGAATACACCCTGTGCCTTGATGTTGCAAGGTCCCTTCCAATGACCCTTTTCCTCAACACACACACCTCTTTCTCCAATGATTTTTATGAAGACTACACACAACCTGACTTGGAAAGATAAAGACAATTTATCACAAGCACAATATTTAGAAGAATTCTTCACACATAAGCTAGACTAACTATTCTCATGAGAGATCCTTCCTTATATAGAGTGAAGGAGAAGGAATGAAGGGATTAGGATGATCCCACTAAATCAGAAAAGAATGTGAGATCCAAACCGATCGGAGGCCACCTCATCCTTTCAAAGATTCTATTCTAGAACCTTCGAGAAATTTCTCGTTTTTCCTTTGTTCAAACATCATCGCACCCTTAACACTGAGCAATCTGCGACGATGTCATAGGCCACTATGGTACAACATGCGTCGATTCTAAATTGTCTCACCCTTAACACTGATAAAGGTGCGACAATCCTTATTTACAAGGTTTTGTAATAAGGGAAAGATAATTCATCTCTCAAGGAAATTTTTATTTTTTCGACATCTCTCAGGGAATAAGGAAAATGATCTTTCTTCTAATAGGCGATGCAAATCTCATCAGTGGTCAAGAGGGTGACAAAAATAATGTGTAACATGGGGTGTGGCATTGTTGGAAGATTCAATATCTTGATTATCTTGGTTGAGATTAGGTTCTTCTGGCTCGCTCTATCAACAATGAAATGTAGTGGGGTTCCATTCACCCACATCTGTGAATGGAAGAGGTGATCCCCTTCCTCAAGATCCTCTAACTCATTTGGTTGGATATTTTTAGTTACAATGGTAGAATTAGGATCTGAATCGCTGATCAAATTTTCATTATCCTGCTTCGAATCAAATTATGAGTTGAGGTATGACTATTTTTCTTTAAGATCTTCCAACAATGATTGTTTTTAGCAATATTCATCAGTATTGTGCTAGGGGATGTTTTGGAATTCACACCATTTTCCAGTATCCTTTATCTTCACATTTCCCTTATTTATCTACAAATTAGAATGTTTGTCTTGAGGTTGGAACTCCTTGCTTTGTCCCTTGTTATATGAGTTAGGGATACATTTTCCATGCTTTTGTTGTTGCAAACTTGCAGACCTGAACTCCCACTTATTTTGCTTCTTAAATTTCTGCTTGATTTTGAGAGCATATCAATAAGTGGCTCCCAGTGAGGAGATGTACAAGAAATCCAACTCTATTTGGATGTACCTATGTATTCCACTGTGGTACTCCATAACCAAGTGTCGCTCAGAGTCTCTGATACCCAACTTTGATCATAAGGTATGGAAAATGTTAGTGTAATCTAGCACCATTTGGTCTCTTTATAGGCTCAGAGTCATCCATCTTGTTTACTGATCATTATAGTTCTCACAAGGTAAAACTCCTTGATGGAATCAACAACGGCCACCCAATTGGGTCCTGTCTGGAATTCCATAGAATCGTATTCATTATGTCTCTCCCAGTAATATTCCCACCAATATTTGACATGATGGAGGTATTTAACGAGAGTGAAGGTGATCTTTTCATTGTCGGAAATATTTTTAACAAAGTAATACCCTTCTAATATATTCATCCATTTCTCCAAAGAGTATGCATCTATCTTGCCTTCAAATAAGGGAATATCAAAAATGTATTGTACCTTAAAGAGTGTTGCACCTATGAAATTGATACTTGTTGAAGGTGCCTTGCCTGTCATTGGAAATCATCGAAGGATCTGGGAAATTTTTTCCATCATCTCATTCCATTGTCACATGAGTGAATCCTCAAGAAACATTTTGAAAGCATCTTCTGCTCCATTATCTCTCTTTTCTTATACCATGGGAGGTTTCTTGGGCTAGTGAGAGTGGTCATCCCCAAGTGAAACTAGCTCAATACCCAACTCTTTATGCTCTGACCTTCTCAAAGACATGCATCGAGAAATAACAAGGAGTAGACTGCTATGATGTTGGTTGTGGAGCCTAATTATCTTCTTGATTCAAAGGTCTTTGTTTTCAATCGTGTTTATACCCCATGAAGACTTTACACCTCAAAAGAATGTACACTCCTACATGTGGGGGAGTGCAGGTGGGGGTTACCCCCCTTGCGGGGTCCAGGGGGGGGCTATCCCCTTGGCTGGGGGGTCTGGGGGAAAGTGAGCCCCTGAAGAAAAATTTGCATTGTAAATTTTTATTGTAATTTCATAGTAAATATGGACCATTCATTATAAGGTTACATATGTGATGGTAGAAGTTATGTTAGGGTTTTTTTTGCTAGAAGGAAACCCTCTTTTATGAGGGAAATGTATTGTGGCTATGTATTATTGCGAATATTGTCTTATGAGTGAGGAGACTGTGAGAGAAAGAAGAGGAAGTTACAACGAGTTTGTTATAGGTTGTATCCCTTCATTTGTTGGATAATAATAAAGGAACGGCATGGAAAATTCTCTGGTGGATGTCACCCACACTAGGTGAACCACGTATATATGTGTCTCTATTGTATTGTGTATCTTCTATGTTTTATTTTCGCATTTTATTTTATTTTATTGCTCCACGATCCTGTTTTTCTAACATTTTGATCCTACTAATATTTAGTACATTGAGAACAAAATGAGATACACAAAAAAACTATAGAAGAGAAAAAAAAATACAGTGAAACCCAACTTCTATTAATGAATAAAATAGAAGAATAATGTATAACACAAACTAGTAGAATGGTGGTAGCTTATATCTAAAGAGAAACAGATGTCGGCTACGCTCATTCACAAAAACATGATTACAAAGAAGCCAAAAAGAGCATTTTATCATAAATCCTAAAAGACAAAGAGGAAAAAACCCTAAACATCAAAACCCTAACTTTGGAATATGAAACACCAAAATTATTATGGGCCCTAATGTGGTTAGTTGATACGTCAACTTCTTGGGGGTGCAACTTTTGCATATGATCTCCATTTGGGGTGTATGATAGCTTGTTGGAAAGAACTATTTGAGGATTACAATTTTTTTCTATGGGTCATGGAATGCCATGGAAACTTATATCCCATTTAATGTCCAAAATACACCATTTAGGGCCTCAAAATGACCCCAAAAGTTTGGGACCCAAAAAAAATAGAAAAATTGTCAAGAATATGGAAAACCGTTGAATCAGTGAAAAAGGTGGAAAACCATGAATATGCACCTGGATCAAGAATAAACATTTGAAATCCACTATTTCTGATAGTGTAACAAATCTTCAACATTATCTCTTTTGATATTCTAAGTTGTATTCTGATGTGCCTATCATCATATTGAATCCATGCATATTCATATGGATTTTTAACTTACTCATTCATCCAACAATGGTCTAGTATAAATTCTGCAACTATTTTACATGGGATCAACATCAATGTTGATTAGATTTGATGAAATACTACATTGAGAAATTTCATCCATTATTTGTGAATATTTTTCTATTATATCCTTAAAAATATGTTGTCAATGCTTAAAAACTTCTTTAAAACTAGAGCATTTGCTTTGCAACAAGCCACATTATTTATGGTATCTGTGACTACCAACTATGCTTATAATTGTGTTATCTTTTTATATATGTAATCCCTCTTAAAGGGAACTTGGTATGATTCATTACACAATTTTCTATTTCTATAATGAAGGTTTTGAATATGTTTTCTTACTCTCGAGGCTAATCGTAGAGGGACACATCTATGTATATGCTTATAATTGTGTTATGTTTTTATATATGTAATCCCTCTTAAAGGGAACTTGGTATGATTCATTCCACAATTTTATATTTTCATAATGAAGGTTTTCATTATGTTTTCTTACTCTCGAGGCTAATCATAGAGGGACACGTCTATGTATATTCTACACAAGATTCATGCAGAAAGTGTTTGGAGGAGTTAAAACAATTCATGCATAAATTGTTTGGAGTTAGAACGATTCATGCATAAAGTGTTTGGAGGAGTTAGAACTTTGTATATAGATACTATTTGACCTTAGTCTATCCTTTAATTTCTCCAAGTTTAATATTTTAACAATTTTTAGATCTTACTTGGACACTTTATGTGGAAATCTAGGTTCTTTTATGACCATGTATTTTCTTAGTTGAAATTGTATTCCTTATTTTTTGGTGTCTTTTAGTGTAGTTAAATTTGATCATTGGTCTTGGANCACGATCCTGTTTTTCTAACATTTTGATCCTACTAATATTTAGTACATTGAGAACAAAATGAGATACACAAAAAAACTATAGAAGAGAAAAAAAAATACAGTGAAACCCAACTTCTATTAATGAATAAAATAGAAGAATAATGTATAACACAAACTAGTAGAATGGTGGTAGCTTATATCTAAAGAGAAACAGATGTCGGCTACGCTCATTCACAAAAACATGATTACAAAGAAGCCAAAAAGAGCATTTTATCATAAATCCTAAAAGACAAAGAGGAAAAAACCCTAAACATCAAAACCCTAACTTTGGAATATGAAACACCAAAATTATTATGGGCCCTAATGTGGTTAGTTGATACGTCAACTTCTTGGGGGTGCAACTTTTGCATATGATCTCCATTTGGGGTGTATGATAGCTTGTTGGAAAGAACTATTTGAGGATTACAATTTTTTTCTATGGGTCATGGAATGCCATGGAAACTTATATCCCATTTAATGTCCAAAATACACCATTTAGGGCCTCAAAATGACCCCAAAAGTTTGGGACCCAAAAAAAATAGAAAAATTGTCAAGAATATGGAAAACCGTTGAATCAGTGAAAAAGGTGGAAAACCATGAATATGCACCTGGATCAAGAATAAACATTTGAAATCCACTATTTCTGATAGTGTAACAAATCTTCAACATTATCTCTTTTGATATTCTAAGTTGTATTCTGATGTGCCTATCATCATATTGAATCCATGCATATTCATATGGATTTTTAACTTACTCATTCATCCAACAATGGTCTAGTATAAATTCTGCAACTATTTTACATGGGATCAACATCAATGTTGATTAGATTTGATGAAATACTACATTGAGAAATTTCATCCATTATTTGTGAATATTTTTCTATTATATCCTTAAAAATATGTTGTCAATGCTTAAAAACTTCTTTAAAACTAGAGCATTTGCTTTGCAACAAGCCACATTATTTATGGTATCTGTGACTACCAACTATGCTTATAATTGTGTTATCTTTTTATATATGTAATCCCTCTTAAAGGGAACTTGGTATGATTCATTACACAATTTTCTATTTCTATAATGAAGGTTTTGAATATGTTTTCTTACTCTCGAGGCTAATCGTAGAGGGACACATCTATGTATATGCTTATAATTGTGTTATGTTTTTATATATGTAATCCCTCTTAAAGGGAACTTGGTATGATTCATTCCACAATTTTATATTTTCATAATGAAGGTTTTCATTATGTTTTCTTACTCTCGAGGCTAATCATAGAGGGACACGTCTATGTATATTCTACACAAGATTCATGCAGAAAGTGTTTGGAGGAGTTAAAACAATTCATGCATAAATTGTTTGGAGTTAGAACGATTCATGCATAAAGTGTTTGGAGGAGTTAGAACTTTGTATATAGATACTATTTGACCTTAGTCTATCCTTTAATTTCTCCAAGTTTAATATTTTAACAATTTTTAGATCTTACTTGGACACTTTATGTGGAAATCTAGGTTCTTTTATGACCATGTATTTTCTTAGTTGAAATTGTATTCCTTATTTTTTGGTGTCTTTTAGTGTAGTTAAATTTGATCATTGGTCTTGGAATCCATTTTCATCCCACCCCTTAGAATGTGTGCAATTTAGATTGTGTATTTTCATCATTGTTCCATGATTGTATGATATAAATGATTTTCTTAATAATTCTTATGTGGGATTAAGTGTTGTTATACTCTAGATATATAATTACTTGTATGTTTCTTTTTTGGAGAAAAATCAAATAGTTATAGAAATAAATTCACACCTAACATGTCACTCAACTTGTCTATAAATATAATTTGTTAATCCATAGGTTTATAGCTTCATATCATGAATATTGACCTTCACCATTCAAGATTTAAGGGTTGTTTGGAAAGGGGAGATGAGTGTATATTATGGACTAGAGGTCAAGATAAAATTCATTAGAGGGTCACACCTTCAAGTCTATTATAGGAAAATCTAATACAACTACTAAGTATTTCATAGTTTCACCACCCTTACTATAAGTCAAGTAGTACTCCTCCAATTTATACTTTTATTTTGCTAAAAATATGCTAAAGGCTCAAGCAAATTGTAACATATCAACATACTAGGGCCTATGATTTTTCATAAATGATTTCAAAAAGAGTCTAGTTCTTGATTTGAATAGTACAATAATAACATGGATGATTCACAAGATGATCAAAACTACCATGAATATATCTATATTGAATATATCTATATTGAAGAGATTTGCATACAACATGTAGAAATAAATTTGACTTTCCATATGAAATAAACTAAGGAATTCAATGAATGAGAAGAATTGAAAGTATCAAATCCATAGATGCAAATAAGGATACAACTTGTTTTTGAAGCTTTAAAACAAAAAAAATAACTAATAATCAAATATTCACAAATATATAAAGTTAATTACGATATAATTTAAAGATTAACAAAATATAAAAAAAATAATTACCTTAATAACAAGATGAAGATATAATTCAAGATTAAAATATTTCTAATTAAAAATTCCAAAAATTTTGAATCAATTAAATGACCTTTGGATTCTTTTTATCATCCTTATATTCTTGTAATATGGTGACTTCCATATTAAAAAAATTATGATACACCTATCAATAAGAGGAAGAGATAAGTGAAAGAGGTTTCACATAGTGAAGAGATAAGTGAAAGGGGTTTCACATAGAGAGAGTGTTTTGTAAGCAAAATGGGCATATAATTGACATGGAATTGAAGATTAGACAAGAAGAAAAATTACGGTTCTTGAGAATGAGAAATTATTTTCAACACTCTGATTACTCTTGAAACATGAAGGAAAGGAGATTTATTTAAAATTGCCTAGGTAAAAATTCCTTGATATGCGAAGACCATAAATAAGTTACGAGGATCAAGGAAATGATGATTACCTATAATCAATTCAAGACATATCATTAGATATAATTCTATCTATTTGAACATTATCATGATAAGACAATTAATGAACTACATGATCTCAAGAAAGCTTATATGACTATCAATGAATATGAGAAAAACTTTATGAATTTTTTTTAATATATAAAAAACATGAGGATATGAAGGTGAGAAACTTACTTAGTAGGTCGCATCCTTCATATTCAAAGATTATCAAAATCATAGAGCTTGGACTTTAGATGAAATAGTTCATAATGCTATTTCTTATGAGGATTAAGAACAACATTGATAATTTTTCCATGAGAAGTAAAAGGATGAACAAGATTCATAAGACTTGCATAAGAAGTAGAAGGATGAGAAGAAGGAGAAATGTGAAAGAAGATTAAAAGTTTTAAGATATCCATTTACTTAAAAAAAAATGTTATTTAACTTATCTAACCTACTAAAAATTATAAAACATCTTAATGGACATCATGAATGAAGCCACATCCATATGTGAGAAGGGAACTATGATCAAGATTGTTTCAAGAAAAAAGATATTCAAAAGCGTTTAACGTTTAACAATGTTTAAGAATAATTTTCCATGAGGAATTATGTGGTATCGAAGAACTTCCATATACATCACCAATCCACCATGATCAAGGTCCAAGGTAAGATCATATTTAATATTTTTCAATTTGAAATGATTCTAGAGCTAGTCACAATTACATTACGCTCAATTGGTTAAAATTTACAACCTTAAGTCAATTATGTATAAGAGGCCTTCGATCATTTATGTCACCACTATATCTAAGAGGATAGTAAGTGATGCAATGAAATAATTTCCAATAGAGATTAATGGAATCCCACTTATGTTGTTTTGAAAATATTTTCTTTGGATCTTATGATGTCTTCATAAGGGAGCCACATCATGTCAAAGTTAAGTTAATTACTATAATAAGAATTATAATTTTATTGATGATGAAGTGAATGCAAGATTCTTTCAAGGAATTTTAAGGATCATATCCATACATTAAAATTAAGATTTCATCCTTGCAAGTTAAGAGAAGTTTGATTAAGATTTTCAAAATATTAAAAAATATGTGTTTGAACATCCAATGATTTTAATGTCCAAAGTTAGAAAACTTCCCTATTTTTCACAAGTTTAAAGATGCATTTCCAAATACATTATTTGGATTTCCTCCCAAGAGGAGAGTGGACTTTATATATAGTAAACCATGTCCTTGGATTTGAGTCTTTTTCAAAGGAAGGATCCATAAAGGATTAGCACATTATAACTATTAGAATTGGAAATGCTATTCTAAGATTTGATTCATAAATGTTATATTTAGCTTAGTATTTTATCATTGAGAGTACCAATTCTCTGTGTGAAGAAGAATGATGGAAATTTTATCTTTTACATTCATTAGAGGCAACTTAATAAGATTACATGCGAGTCTCTTTGAAGCGATGGAACTGGAGTGGTGGGGTTTTCGTACACAGACTCTCGATTTTCTGGGGGTACCGTTCAGGTGCACTAGGTGCAGACAAACGAGCACCTCCGCCGCGAGTGTCAAGGAATCTTTCCAGATGACTCTTCTTCAGAATCATCACTAATGTGGAAACCTACTAGCACTGATCCACCGAAAGTTTTGTCGGGTGGCTGGAAGTTTCAGATTCCAGGTGTTGTTTCACCCTAGGAAGACAGGAGTGACACCATTTTCACGAGTAAGTTTAAAAATCTATGTCCATCACTTTACTTTTCTCTCTCTTCATGGGAAATATCTACTTTGGACCAAATGTTTGACAGGGACACTACTCCCGCCATTTTTGAAACCCCTGTTGATTCACTAGAGATGGATTCCTTACCAGACTTGTTTTCGTGTAAGATCCAGAGCCCTTTGGGGGGTCAGTCTCAGACTCAAAGTGTACTTCTCCCCTCTGTTGTAACCTCGCCAATTTTTTTGGAGTGTTTGGGGAACGTCTTGAGTGCTTCATGTTTATCCACCGAGGTGGGGCTGACTAGTATGGATTGTGTGGTGGATAGGGTGGGGTGAGTGACTGCTCTAGTTTCTCCGGACCTTGAATTTTGTATGGGACAACCTACGAGGGAACCTTTGAACCCGCTGATCAATGAGACTGAAACGACTCTCCATTCATCTATTTAGGACCTTAGTCAGACTACAGGTTTAGGAGTTTTGGATAGGGGGGTTTGTAGCCTCAGCGCGGTTCTAGACTCACTTGATTCGACACTACAAGATATTACGAAGCCAAAAGCATTTTGTTGGCGCAAGTTTGATTAGAACAGGGTCCTTCTTAGGTTACCAACAAAAGGTACTGAGTAGTCTAGAGTGTTGTCATTTTCATCTCCTCCGAAGAGAAGAAGTCTCACCCGAAGCACTGTTGAGACAAATATATAGGGAAGGGTAAGGAAAAGACTTAAGAGGATTCACAGAACCTTCAGAACTCATCCCGATCTTGCGCAAGAGACATGAACACATATGAATCTTATGTGTGCAAGAATCGAACCTACTTATGTTGCGAACAAGCATTTAAACATAGAACCATCAAGTAGAACTTATAAACCATAAATAAGTATTGTAATGCTTAAGTAAAACACACAGAGACACATCATATTTTGAAAATTCAGGTCCTTCTTCATATTATCTTCAGAATCTTTCTTTAATTACAGACTCAGAAATACACAGTAGTGCTCGGTATAGACTCTTGGCTTTGGACTCATGTCACAGAGCTCCAATTCACAGACTGATATGTCAATTACATTAAAGACTAAGGACTTGACTTGACTTGATTGACAACAACTTCACCAAGAGGGAAATATCATACTGAACTTTATCACAATCCAACTAACCAAGCTACTGACAACAAAAACCTTTTTCAATCATGTTCATCCTTATATATAAGCTAGGTTGTGTCTTATGTCTCAGCTTGCAGGCTTTCCTATTCTGTTGAAACCATTGTTTCTTAGCTGGTGTTGCACTGTCTTTCGCAACTGATTTTCATTTCTCTTTCTTTCTCTTTTGTCCAGCTTCTTCTGCAGCTTGCGCAACTTGTTCTCAGTCAAAACTTGTGTGATTACTTATCCCAAAAATGAAGCTCCCAACAGGATCTGACCACAACCCTTGACTCACCCTTGATTCAAGTGCTTGTTTCTTTCGCACATTCTAGGAGCATCTAATTTTTTCCCTTGTCCTCCTTTTATTCTTCCTTCTGCTCTTATGTTTGTGTTTTCTCTTCTTTTTCCTCTTCAAATGAAGGGCCCAACTCTGGGACCAATTCTAAGGCTCTCTCCTTCACTCCTTGAAAGTTTCCAACTTTGTCCTACCACTTCCTGGAGAGGAGTGTTGCCTTTGCAACAAATTGTTGGGTCTTCTCTTTAATACACTCCTTTGGCTTGGACTCAACCAACAAGTTCCACTCAGAATCTGTTGTTGCATCAACTTGATGCATATATATGTACATTTTTTGAATGATAGGTCGGAAGTCACACAACTCTTTCTTTGCTACAGACTGTGCCTCAAAGAGGGCGTTTAGTTCATTGTCTGCCTGTTGGATTTGGTCTAACTTCTGTTGTTGCTCCATCGGATCCATCATGGCTACAATTTCTTAATTCAACACCTGGACCTTGGTGCGCACCTCCTATAAGACTTGTTTGCATCGAGCAATGATGCCCATCTAATCGTTGACTTCCCTAAAAATATTTTTGCATTATGCTGTGTACTTATGTAGTGTGGCTCGGGCATCATTGCCTTGCAGTACTATCTTCTACATTTTCTCTTGCAACTTCTAAGGCTACTGCTTTGCTTCTTGCTAAGTCTGTTGTAAATGTGCTTCCAGATGCTCGGTGTGAGTGGTGAGTTGTGTCCATGCTCCTTGTAGAAGCTCAATCTGGTGCTCTAGCTCGCCTGCATCACTAGCTTTCGACAGTTGGGGTGCAACCTTCTGAATCTATGGCCAGGCTTCAACAAGTCTTTCCTGCACTCTTTCCAGTTTTTCACAATTTTACAGGCTGGTTTGCTCTACCGAATTCAGAAATGGCTATGTTCTTTGAAAACCATGCGTTCTCGAGCGAGTTCTCAAGGTGTTATACTTGTCTTAGTGGGTAAGTTTAGCAATAACTATTATTCATCATGCCCATATGGATGCAGCTGGATCTGATTTGTCCGACGGGATGGTTTAATGGGGTAAATCCTATTGGGTGATTCTGGCATTTACTTACTTGTGTGGGTGGGATAGGGACGTGTCCGATTTCATACCTTTCCATTTGACAGGTGGGTATCTCGGCACAAACTTCGATGGAATATTTGCATATTGCGGCTTTATGGCTTAACTAAATTCAGACGGGGTATCGTAATGGCAATAAAGGTTATTATTAGACCAGGTTCGTGTGGCACATGGACTCAAATCATATTCAGATTCGTTCTCCCTCTGATCAAAAAGGGGGTCCCCATCATATCAATGACTTTCATTAATGGATTCTCTTATGCTTTGGATCCTGCACTACTGAGTCATTAGTTCTGTATCAAACAACACTTAAACAAAAAATGAACTATGTGTCATGGTGCAACATTGTGCAGATCGACTTTATTAACTGGATTTACAAAAAAATTAGAAAACTCAAATCTAACTAGTATAAATGCTCCTTCGGACTAGAGAAACAATACCTTTTTCTCAGTTTTGAGATAGATAGGACTTCAGGCGAGCATTGTTCACCCATCCTGGTCACAACATACCATCCAATTGCATGAGTCTGACTTCTCGTGAGGGTCGGATCTCCGCAATTATAGATGGTCCCAACCAACGCATGCACAACTTTCTAGGATGCTTTTGGTACTGACTATCTTAGAGTAGAACCTTGTCTCATTGCGTAAATACCTTGGTCTGAATGTGCCTGTCATGCCAAGATTTTTGTCATGATTTTTCAACTGACTGATGGAAGCCTGCTAGAAATATGATCTCCATGATTTCTTGTAACTCCATAAGTCTCTGCGCAACTAATTCCTCCTCTGACATATGTGTGCTTTGTACAATATAAAAACCTAAAGTGATGAATTCTATAGGTGCCACTGCCTCTCTCCCATAAACTAGCTGGAATGGTGTGTACATGTGGAGTTTCTTTGTTGTTGTCCTATAAGCCCATAGTACTGGTGGGACTATGTCATCCCAATCTTCCTAGTTTGCGCAACAAACATTTTTCAACCCTCTTTCCATAATCTTATTGAAGGCTTCCATTGTTCCATTGATCTGTGGGTGGTAGGGATTCCTTTTGTGATGTTGGATCAGGAACTATGTTGTAAGATTTTCTATAGTGCTACTAATCAAATGAGCTCCCTGATTGCTAGTTAGGTTCCTAGGACATTCAAAACAAGTGATAATATTCTCAAAGATGAAACTGGCAACAATATTGGTTGAACAGTCCTAAACAACTACTGCTTCAACCCAACGCATAAGGTAGTCAGTTGCGGTGATGATGTACCTAGACTTTGAATGCTTGGTTGTGGTGTTGATTGGTCCAATGAAGTCAACTGCCCATTTATCGAATGCTTGTAGAGCTCTAACTGGTTGCAGTGGTAATTCATCTTGTCGTGATGACTTACCCACTCGTTGAAAAACATCACATGATATAGCATATGCTTTTGCATCCTTGAAGAGCATTTCCCACCAAAGTCTCTCTTGTAGAAATTTATGTGTAGTGGCCTTTCCTCCTACGTGACCTCCTGCAACTCCACTGTGGCATTCCCAGAGTATATCATGTCTTTCATGATCCAGGACACATCTTTTGAGGTTACTGTCTAGTCCTAGTTTATACAATTGTCTAGCGATCAGCTGGTAATCTGCTTCTCTAACAACCATGTGGTGTTTCTGGGTTGCGAAATTTTTTTTTGGGCAGGCCCCTGTACTTAAGAATACTTCTATGTCCTCCAGGTACTATGGTATGGCCTCAACCCAGAACAAGTCTACATCTGGGAGATGATCATCTACTACTCTGCCACTTTCCCCTGATTCTAATCTAGATAGGTGATCAAGTCCTATGTTGCATCTCCCCGACTTAATGATAACTTCAAAGGAAAATTCCTGAAATAACAACAACCATCTACAAATTCTCCCTTCCAACACAGGTTTGTTAACTAGATATTTCAATGCAGAATGATCAGTAAAGAACTGTTGATACTGAGAGGGGGGTGAATCAGTATCAAGTACAATTTAAAACCTTTTTAAACTTATACTTAAACCATTCAATTATATCCAATTAGCAATGAACAATAGTATAACATTTACACCAATACACCATAGTACACCATGCATAATATATGAGAAATAATCAATAGTTATTGTTCAAGGGAAGTAATGACTTCCAAAGGTAGCTACAACTTCGAAATGTAAAGGGAGGGATAAACCTCCAAGAGGAAGATACAATCCTCCAATATCAAGAGAGATTTT